>JBBPMC010000878.1:3982-15500 GCA_038090115.1 Strobilomyces echinocephalus
GCTCCCGCCCCTCCCGCCCTCCCCCCACCCCCGCCCGTGTCCACCAAATCCCCCCCCCCCCCCCCCCCCCCCCCCCCCCCCCCCCCCGGCCTCCCCCCCCCCCCCCCCCCCCCCCCCCCCCCCCGTCCAATCAGACAAGTGCCTCAACGTCGACATGAACCCCCACCTCGATCAACTCTTGTCGTCGCCGCGAGTTGCCCGTCAGCAGGTCTAAGGTTGAGTACTCACTCCACGAGCGGGGAGCGCACCCCAGACTTGCCGTCTGCCATGCACGAGTAGACTAGGTCGAGGATCGGGGGGTGGGCAAAGACGGCGTCTTGTTGCGCGGGCGTGCCGTCGGAGAGATTACCTAGCAAGTAGGCCGTCTGAAGGGAAATACGGGAGCGACGAGCGGCGCGCGTTCTCGGGGGACGTACCTCGTGCGTGACGGGTTCGTTGGAAGAATCGAGGCCCGCAGTGATGCAAGCAGCGACGACATCCTCCCCCATCGAGTCGAAAACCAGGTCGATACCTTCTTCGTCCTCGGCGAGGTGTCGGAGGATACAAAACGATTGTTCTTGTATCTGAGGATCCGCGTCGTTGACGAGTCTGTAATCAAGTA
Organism: Strobilomyces echinocephalus; assembly: GCA_038090115.1. Classification (NCBI taxonomy): domain Eukaryota; kingdom Fungi; phylum Basidiomycota; class Agaricomycetes; order Boletales; family Boletaceae; genus Strobilomyces; species Strobilomyces echinocephalus. The sequence goes on from JBBPMC010000878.1 coordinate 4,584, forward strand.
CCTGTCTCGGCGAGCGTACCACGCAGAGTGGCAGCAGACGTACTCGGCGAGATGAGGCCACTGAAGATGTGTCAGAGTGCTTATCAGGGCACCCCGCCACAGGGTCCGAGGCACTGCCATGTGAATGTATGACCGCTCGTAGGGCGTTTCGATGACGTGTCGCGACGGCTAGCACGAACGACGAGAAGTTGTGCGAGGCCCCGAACGAGCGTGGAAGAGGTTTCATCGCTGTCTCCTTCCTGGCAGACGACGATAGAGGTGTGTAGTTCGCTTCGGTTTACCCGGTCCCCACTTGGCCGCAGACGATGGGAAGAGCCCGCGGACCTGAATGGCTGGTGAGCATACTACGTCCGAGTCGGTCCAGGCACGCCGAGCGCATCAACCGACTACGTAGCTTTGTTCGTGGACGCAGGTGGGTGGTCGGACAGCCTGTCAGCGATTCAGAGGGTCCAAATCGTTGCTCGATCGAGGTCTGGCGTCCCAAGCGCGTGGTCGTTTGATGGTGGAGACCAAGCTCGATCGACCTACCTTCTTCGCGGTATGGGATTAGGTTTCTGGGGAGCGATACTAAAGGACGCCTCGAATCATAGGGCGCGTCTCAAATGCGCGCTGGAGGTGACCAACTGGGAGAAACAGTGAACGTTGAACGTTGTGGTAGGAGGGCTGGGCCCTGGCGGGGTGCTGCCCCTGGTTCCCTGGGTCTGGCCCTCCCCAACGCCGGGGAGAAGGTGGGTTACGCGCCAAAGCAGTCGGATCATGATACACAGGCAGTGTTGATAGGACATTGTGCGACCGCACGTTTCTCGATGGTCGCCTACTGTGACGAGGTTAGGGTTAATAGTTTGTTTTTGCGTGTTTGGTTCAAGTAATTCACTTGCTGTGGCCTCCACGTAAGTATAAGACGCGTAGTTACCCCGTCGACATCGACCTCGACCTCGACCACGCCCATGACGATGGCGACGACAGACCAACAGATATCCCTCACGGTAGCGCCGAGGGGGAGCTCTTCTCACCTCAACCGACCAGCCAGACAACTCGTCCCGGCTTTTCTCCAGAAACTATACGAGTGCGCCCCATCTTATCTCGGCCCAGGGGCTCGTGATTTGCTCACCTTATCGCTCGATAGGATGGTCAACGACCCCGCCAACCAAGATCTCATAAGATGGTCTGATACCGGCGACACCTTCTTTGGTGAGCAACCTCCTCTCCAATTACACGCCCGACGCGCACTCATCGTCGCCCCCCGCGATCGCAAGTGCTCGACCAAGAACGCTTCGCGAGCGAAGTCCTCGGACGTTGGTTCAAGCACAACAGGTTCAGCTCCTTCGTCCGCCAACTCAACATGTACGGTTTCCACAAGATCCCGCACCTCCAACAGGGCGTCCTCCGGGCCGACTCGGACACCGAGTTTTGGAACTTTGAACACCCGCACTTTCTGCGCGGTCAGCCCGACTTGTTGTGTCTCATACAACGGAAGAAGCATGTGGCGACGACGGGCGAGGACGTGCATGTGGCACCTGCTGTTGCTGTTACTGCTGCGAGGGACGCGGCGGGCAGCGCGGCGGTGGCTACCTTGTCGGCGAACCAGCTGGTAGACATCAACTCGATCGTGAACGGGTTACAGGCGATCAAACGACATCAGGCGGCCATCTCTGCCGACCTGAACGAGCTCAAGAGCTCCAATCAACATCTGTGGCAGGAGGCCATGACGGCGAGGGAGAGGCACAAGAAGCATCAAGACACCATCAATCGGATTTTGAAATTCTTGGCAGGCGTCTTTGGGCACGGGGACAACCAGATGAGAAAGGACGAGGACGCGCCACATGCTGTGGTGGCTAGGAAGCCACAGAGACTGTTGATCGCGGACGGGCGGAGTGGGCAGAAAGCGGACGTGAACGAGGCTGTGGAAGACGAACCGAGGTCGAGCACGGAAAGTGCACGGTCGGGTGAGCATTCTTTGGCGGGCAGCGTTGCTGGTGGTTGATGTCGACCATAGATTTCTTTGCGTCCGATACGCCTCCTGCACCGCCTTCGGAACCGTTTACGACCCCGAGATTTGCCTCGGTGGAGCCAAGCGCCACCGACGCACCTCCTCCAACTGCCACGGAGCCACGTCCGGTTCCACAGGAGATTCACCTCGCGCCGATTCCGCCCCCATCAGATACGGCGAATACGACCCCGTCAGCCGCATCCACGACCCCCGCACCCTCGCAAGTCAACAACGACAGCATAGTACAAGCCGCGTTGACCTCGGTCCTCAACTCGCCGACGCAAATGCAGAAACTACTCGTCGCCCTTGCATCGCAGTCCCTCTCCCCTGAAGTATTTTCATCGACAGCGCAATCACATCACCAGCAACATCTTATCGCGCCGACGCCGTACAACAACAATCCTCAACAGTTGGCACCCAATGTCAATTCTGCCCCTGGAAACATTCATCCCAACGTCGCGCCGTCCCCGCGATCACCCTCGACGTTCGATTACGCGGGGGCTAACGCGTTGTCGCCGTTCACTCTCTCGCTTCTCGGAGGTTCTTCGGAACCAGATCCGTACGCCCTCGAACAACAAGACGAACGACTTCAAAAGTCTTACAAGTCTACAGCGGAGATCAACAGCGACGTGGACGAGCTGCAAAACAACATCCAATCGCTCATCCAGAGTCTGGGCATAGATCCCACCTCGCTAGATCCAATCATGCCTTCCTCGGACGCCGCCGCAGGCATCGGCGGCGGCGGCGGCGGCCCACCGACGTCACTGCCCACGAGCGACGTGGACATGTTCCCGCACGTCAACTTGGGTGCTGGTCCAGACTTTGACTTTGACTCGTTCTTGATGGACATGCCGCGCGCCAACGACGAGGACGGCGACCTGGACACGTTGGCGGAGAGATTGGACCCGTCTACGGTTTCGGATCCGACCAAGATCGGGAGCGCGGCGTCGGAGCAGCTGCACGCGTTTTTGGACGAGGTGGCGTCGCAGGACGGGAGCGACGGGGGTCGGGGTCGGTCGCTGCATGAATCGCGGGGGTTCAAGACGGTTGGGGTCGGTGGGGGCGTCGGCGTCGGCGTCAGCATCGGTGCTGGGGCACCTGCTGCTGCGGGGACGCGGGGAAGGAAACGAAAATCGGACGTGATCGTAGACGGCGCTGGCGCGTATGCGTCGCCGGAGACGCAAGCCGCGGCCGCGGCCCCTGCGCCGTCGTCGTCGACGGGCAACAGGAGCAAGCGCAAGAGATAGACGCGAAGTCGTTCGCGAATACGAGATGGTCCACAAAAACGAATACCCTCGAAAAAGAGGTTGGGTCGGGAGTCCACCCTCGTGTATCCTGTCGCGTGCGTTGTATCGACTGCGGTGAAGAGTGTAGGTAGAGGGACGGGGCGAGCTTGTGCTCGTTCCCGACGCGTCATTGTTATAGTGTACGGCTCGCAGTAGTACTTGTATGTTACTTCGCCTACGTTTTTGTACTAGCCTCGAGGGAAGCCTCACGCCCGGTGGCCCTCGCCCAGATAGAGGCGTTCCTGACATTTATGTCACCACCTTGATGACCCCTGATCCCAACTTAGACGCTGATGCGCTTTCGGCTTTCAGACGATACTACTGCCTGTAGCCCCAAGTCTGGTGAAGACACTTATATATGAGTTTCTTCGAACCCAGGGCTCCGAGTTCCTCACTTGTACCAAAAGCTTGAGGCAAAGGGTATGCCCGGGCCGGACTCGGGAAATCAGCGATAACGTTCAAACGTGTTTCGGAACTCATTTCACCCTCACTAATTCCGCAGGCATCCGAGGCCCAGTCGGCCCTAACCCTCTCTTTGCACGCTCCATGTGGAGCGCTCTTCATCCTCCGACGAGCAAATCTCCTCTCGACGTTGCGACGTTCGTATCATATGTCTTGCCTCCTCTACTTTTCTACTTCGTGATGGCCATTATGGCCGTCACGCCGCAGACACGCACTCTGCGACTAGCATTGTGGCCTCTCGTTGCATTCTTGGCGTTTCGCGCAGCGCGCTCTGTGATGATAATGTTCAGCGACGACTCTCAGCCGCCCATTGGCTTGGAGGTGAGTCGCTCATTCGAGCGCCCAAAGGTCGTCGAGGGAAGGACTGACATGATGTCTGGCGCTAGGTGTTCATGCTGTTCTTTGTGACGCGCTCCCTCTATTGGGCACTAGCAAAGGAACCACTCGTAAGACGATACCACTCCGAAAACAACCCCAAGTTGACTCTGTCGGACGCTCTCGATCTCGCCACGACCTTTCGTGGTCACGACTGGGACTGGTCGACCGGATTGCACGTCCCACGCGAAACCCGTCCTGCTGATCGTATCAGATTCGCCTCCCGCGTCGCACTGTCTGCGACCGTCCATGCCCTCGTCTGCGGCATATTATACAGGGCCCTCCGATCGTTCACCCCCCTCGGACTAGGCTCCGTCGTGGGGATCTCCATATTCGACGACACTCTGCCCTGGATGGCCCGATACCTGCGGTCGAGCGTCATCACCGTCATAGGGTGCCTCGCGTCCTACACCTTCCTCCAGGCGAACTACGACCTCTACACCCTCGTGGGCGTCCTCGTCCTCAGGCACGACCCGTTTCGCTGGCCGCCCGGCTTCGACGCTCCCTGGCGCGCTAGCTCGTTGACCGACTTTTGGGGGCGAAGATGGCACCAGTGGCTCCGCCACACATTCCTCGTCCAGGGCGGATACCCCCTCGGCCGTCTACTCGGCCGCCCAGGCCTCGTCCTCGGCGCCTTCCTCGCTTCGGCGGCCTTCCACCACGTCGGGCTGTACACGCTCGACCCCGCCTCGGCCGAGCTCTGGCGGATGGTCGTCGGGTTCGGGATGATGGCCCCCGCGGTCCTCGCTGAGCGGGCGTTTACGCGGCTCACCGGAAAGAGGGTCGGTGGATGGGCGGGGTGGGCGTGGACGATGACTTGGCTCGTGTTGTGGGGTAACTTGATCGTCGACGGTTTCGTGAGGGCCGCCATGTTCAGGTCTGGCGCTCCGGCGGACGTCGTGCCCCCCTTGCGGAGGGCGGTAGAACGCCTAGTGATGGACTTCGATGCCTGGTTACATGAGGCGTAGATCGGGAAGACTCGTGAATAATTTCAAAGCGCTGTCTGTAACATGATGGTGTGTTGAGAAATTACGTTCATTTTTGGCAGCAGGCTCTGGTCAACCGGGCCGCTTCGAGCTCCTTGCCTTCCAAAATGTTTGAGTTAGGGCCCAGGGCCTGGCGTCAAGCAATACGCCTCTTGAAGTTCCTGCTCTCACTCCCCTTCTGCTTGCAAGTGTTTTTGTCTTCTAGTAGTGTGACATCGCGGCTGCACTAAACCAAATTCGGAGTCACAAAGCCGTGTTTCTCAACTTGGGCTCCCTACCGCACGCCGTGTTCAAATGCTCCAGAACTCCTACCAACGAGCCATGGTGGGGCAGCAGACTCGGCAACCATAACTCCCTTTGGTCCGTTCGCGGACGAACCTGGCGTCACCCACAGTGCACTTCAGTCAGCAGTACCTCGTACGAAGGTGAAGCTGCATGGTCGTTTGGCTGGGGACTCCCAAGGAGTTGGCTAGGCTGCACAAGGAAGCGGTGGTCCTAGTGTACCGTATAAAGGCCTCGTGTAGTCCCTTGCTATAAACCACCTTCGGGAGGGCCTCTCCACCGTTTTATTTGATTCCATTCGTCGGATGTATGTACTATGTAGTGGACGTCGGGCCAATAGAAATGGACGGGCCTCGCATGTTCTAGACGGTTGTTCCTGATACAATCGTAGTCGAAAGAATGAACAAAACAGGCGCCGCGATTGAGCACGACAAACACCTATGTACTTCTCGGCACGTGGTCCTGTTTGCTTGGCGGTAAGGCAAGCTGAATGCATTGCGACGACGGTGTAATCATCAGGCGGAGCACTATGTCTTGACTAGCCAGAGGGCGTCAGTCTCGGCGCTGCGTGAGGACAGAGAAGACGTACGAGCTTTCGTACCGGCGTTCGTGGGCCAGCTTTCCAAGGATTGCCATGCCGAGGACGGGGGAAATGGGTAGGGTGGTACCCCCGCTTCAGCGACGGGAATGATCGTCGCCAGAGCAGCCGACGCGGCGCGACCTGAACGAGGAGGGCCGAGGCACGGAGAGCTAGCCCTGAACGAACGTCACGCCCTCGTAGCTTTCCTGTGCGATCCTTGCGGAGCGTGTCGGCGCGAATGAGTTAGAACACATCAAAGTACATACCTCGTGATGGAATCGACCCGCCTTGCCATTCGCGCGTGAGCGTCTTGGGTGGGGGCGCTGGACGGGGATCAGCGTCAGCATGGGCGCCGGCCTTCGCACGGCTTGCAAGAAGGAAGGGGGACGTGCCCCCCCTCCAAAACGAACGGCCCAGGGATTGAGACCAGCGACGCTCAACAGAACACAGCGTGCTCCAAAACATCTTTGAAGCCTTGACAGGACCGGCGTCCGAGGATGTGCCGAGAGCGACGCAGCAAGCTGTGTGGGGGCGAATGGTGAGTCACGGGGCGAGGATGCAGGTGAGCCGAAGTTGAGACGGTAGAACTTACCAGCCCTTTGCTCGCTGATCGACGACGCCTTCAAATCGTCAGATTCTAGGTCGGTTTTCGACAGCTTCTCCCATTAATCCGACGTTGGTCGCCGAGGATGAAGGCGTCGACCTCATTTTCGAGTCGATTGGAGGGGACCTCGAGTGGGAGTTTGGGCACGCGGGTGTCCTTTGCGAAAAAGTCACTCACAGCCTTCATTCGTTATGGACTTATAGCTGTTTTCATTTGAGTTGGCGGCGTGTGACTCCACCTCAGCCTGAGCGTCGAACGCAAAATCACGATATCTCGCCAACGACGCAACGAAACGACACGATTCCTTCGCTCCTGGCGTCAGAGAGACTCTCCGCAGGGCACCGTACAGAGAGGTGCGTGAATTACCGCACCATGTTTATACTCTCGAAATGCCCTTCCTCTAGCTTGAGATTCAATTTGCACGGTCGAGCGAACGCGTCCCAGCCGAGTCCCAGCTTATAGAAGGGTCATAGGGAGAGCTATGGAGAGCTAGTGAGGTCAATAACTACTTGGTCTCTTGTGACGATCTCACCAACAGGTTTAGGTCCCTGGTCCGAAATATGACCCGAGGCCAAAAGGTCTCTGAGGATCTTGCTTGGGCATGGAACAACTACAGAATGCATCAGTCAGCATACCTCTTTGTCCACATGGACCGTACAGAGGATCCTGGGGCAACATCGCCGCACGGGAGTAGCTCATCCACTCTTCCAACGTGAAAATACCCGAACTGGCGTGCTCATGGATGAAGACATTCGGGTAGCTTGCTCGTTCCTGTCTGTATGCACCGAACTGACTGGCAAATGCAGTTTATCGAGGGATACTTCGAACATTTACCTGATGCATACCTCGATGAGGCTCGGTCCAAGCTAGAAGATGCGACCGGTCCATATGGAGGGCTTTGGGGAAGATTTAATACACCCGTAAGAAAGTAAGCTGACATAGCGCCTAGATCAGACCTGTTTCACTGACACACGAGAATAGACTTCGAAGTCTGCGCTTGAACGCAGTGATCTATTGCGAATGCAATACATGTTTGAGATTGGGTCGCAATATGAATACAAGTAGCTTTTCGTGGACGAAAGCTCATTTGATCGGCGCACGACTTATCGGTAATCACACGTGCATTGGATAGTCCACTGGATTTGAGCAAATAAACTAATGCATAAACGGCGAGCACACAAGAGACAGCCGGAGCGCGCAGGATAATATGTTACGAGTTGGAAAATACACCTATGATCAGTGAACTATGGACGAATAGCGACAGGGGATGATATAGCGGTGATGACGGCAATTAAAATAATCAAAGAAACGAAGCGGTTCACCTTCTCTGCAATATTTAACTCCCTGCACGATCTGATTCAGCCATCGTGAGTTTGGTTGAGTGTGCGAGGTAGGCAGAGTTTTCAATCCCAGGATCATGTCTTACATTTGCGAGGCCCCGAAAACAGTCAGACTGAGTGTATAGCAAAAGGGAATTCATGCATTCTGTTGGTCAATTTCAGAGATATTGAAGTTCTTCCGTTACCATCTACGACGACGCACTCACAGCACATGGCAAACAAACAAAAGGCATACCTGTCCCTTACAAATCGTTGACACAGTCATCCTGTAAGTTTTGACTTAACTGGGACGCGTTCGCTCGACCGCGAAATTGAATCTCAAGCTAGAGGAAGGGCATTTCGAGAGTATAAATATGGTGCGGTAAATCACGCACCTCTCTGTACAGTGCCCTGCGGAGAGTCTCTCTGATGCCAGGAGTGAAGGAATCGTATCGTTTCGTTGCGTCGTTGGCGAGATATCGTGATTTTGCGTTCGACGCTCAGGCTGAGGTGGAGTGGCGGCAATTTCGATGTTTTTCACACGCCGCCAACTCAATGTTCAAGGGCCTGCTAAATTTTCGTTTTGGCGGGCGTTTGCAAGAATCTGTGCTTATATTTATGTTTGTTTGCTTTGCATTGTTTGCTCCTCCTCTTTATCGGGAGTTCATCTCAATCGTCTTTCTGTTCTCGGTCGGTTCGACTTGACCATTGTGTCCCCAGTTGGCTGAGTCAGGCTGCTCCGCCGTTGTCCAAGCTGAATGTGGCTGACGTCACAGTGGAAATCCGTGCTATTGATTGCGATCTTGTGGTCGGCAAAGAATGGTCGCATTGCTGCGACTGGTTAACGATCGTTGTGATCGTACTGTGCGTTTGCCAGCACTTCGTTCCGAGTCGCCCGTTGAGGCTGCGTCTCCAGAAATCGGGAATGGTGGTTCCATTTATCGTGACAGTGCAGTCGAAAATACCAGGGACGCGGTCACGATCGATGAAGATGTTGCCCTGTTGATGCATACCGCGAGAAATGGTACTGCGACGGATGAAGACGGTCCTGCGCACCCTGTATCACATGGAGTATCTCGTTCGCAGGTTCCGTTCGAGCGTATTCCGCTGATTACCTCAAGAACGCAGGGGGTCTGTCCGGAATACGTCTGATATGTTCAAAGGGCAAGCATCCATGCCTGCAAGGCCATTCTCTCCTGTGCGATACGTGCACCTGCCCATCATCCATCATCTCCCCGTGGTGACGTTCTCGTCCTCAAGCACTGGCACACCCCAGTGCACGTATGTCGTTAAAATATCGCATTCCATATCACACCTCACAAGCGTTTTCGATCATAGTTTGACGGCTCCTTACAAAGTGTCGCTTTTGAACCTGCGCGTGCGATTACACACTTAAATTCAGTAGTGTACACCTCCGATGTTTTCCGTATCGGGTTTTGCCACGGATGTGGCCGTTCGTGAATTATGTAAAAACTTGCTATGCAAAAACACTCTTTCTACCAAACAGACGATCATCTGATGACCCATCTTGGGTGGCCTCTGCGTGGTACGCTCGCTCACCGGGTATTTGATTGCAGGCTCGTCAACCCTCAGATCCAAGAACAATCGTTTTGTATCCTCCGAAACCCCGCCGAGGACGAAGAAGGTATCGACCTGCTTTGCGAGCGTCCAGCGAGCCCGTCACGCGCGAGGTGACTCCCTGCGCGTGCCGCTCGTCGCTCACGTATTTCCTCTCAGACGGCCTACTTTCTAGGTAACCTCTCCAATGGCACGCCCGCGCAATAATACGTCGTCTTTGCCCACCCGATCCTCGACCTAGTCCACTCGTGCACGGCAGACGGTAAGTCCGGGGTGCGCTCCCCGCTCGTGCAGTGCGTGCCCAACCTGCTGACGAGCAACCCACGTCGACGACAAGAGTTGATCGAGGCCGGGTTCGTGTCGACGTTGAGGCACTTGTCCGATTGGACGGGCGGGCCTGGGGCGGGCGTCGCGGGGCTGGGGCGAAGCATCAGGTCAATCAATTCCGAGGACGACAAGGACGCGGCTGGGGTGTTGTCTTTGATAGACACGAGCGTGATTGGGGAGATGTCGTGATGGCGATTCGGCGTAGGCCCGTACACGCTTGCGTGACGTCTCTCCGCTGCTACGCCGTCGGTGTACCGCCAGGAACAATCGATGAATACCAGGCTTCTCGTCATGCAGCATGGTTCGAGTATTGTGAACAGGAATAGAACGTGTTCGGTCGGTGTTTGTCAAAAAGGACGGTCATGAGCAAAAGATGAATTGGGAAGCACAAGCGCCGAGGCACGGGCGGCCCTACATCGATATCGATCCGGGTATGGCACGTGGATGATGGGCGACTCGGACCCCCGCATGTTCATCCCTGCACTGGCCTGACGCCCCCACTAAACATGTTTTCTAGCCTACGTCGTCTGCAACGAAAAGATGGTGAGCAATTGATAGGACAATCGAGATGACGACGCTTGACGAGCACTGGAGACTCGAGCGGCCAAAGTTCTTCTTCCAGTGTCGTTCAGCGAAGGAGAAAAGGGCCAGTCGACATCGATTGTTCAGGCAACATAGTGTGCGTCGCATTATCTGCCAACGGGGAGCACATCGTGGGCATTGAAGATGGGACTCACAAAATTCGGCATTGGCGGGTGCAGGATGGCCGTGAGGTGGGTCCGTTAATGGACGCTGGGGACTGTGTCTGCTCCATCGCAGTGTCACGAGATAGAAGATGGATAATAAGCGGGACGAAACGTGGCGAGGTGCAGATCTGGAACGCGGAAACGCACCACAAAGTCCGAGCGATCCAACGACACAGCAAACCGGTGTTTGCGGTGGACGTCTCTGCGGATGGGACCAAGATCGTGTCGGGATCAGACGATAGGACCGCCTGCGTGTGGTCGCTGTCGAGCGGTGACCAACTCCTCGGTCCATGGGAGCACGAACTCGACCTAGCTGCTGCAAAGTTTTCCCCCGACGGTCGTCTCATTGCCACCGCCACCTGGGCGTGCAACTCTGTTCGAG
>JBBPMC010000879.1:0-15497 GCA_038090115.1 Strobilomyces echinocephalus
GTCCGCCGATGCGAAGGCGATCGCTCTCATCACCACCCCTCGCCACGACTTCGTTTTGAGGGCGGAGAACCTCTACGCGCTGCAGTTGATAGGCATCAGAGACGATTTCAGAGAGCTGCTTTGTCCAGAAGATTTAACCACGCCAAATTTGTGTACCAACTTCGCGTTGGTGGATCACAACAGTCTTCATCCTACCTACGCAGTCCCTGGTGCGCGTGTTTCGGCGATCATCGATCACCACGAAGACGAAGGAAAGTATGTTGACACGGCCTCACCTAGGATAATCGAGCCGACGGGCAGTTGTGCATCACTCGTCACGAGAGCCATCATGTCATACCCATCGCTGCAGATACCCGCAGAGCTCGCTACGCTTTTACTAAGCGCGATCGTGATCGACACGCATGGTCTACGAAGGGGCGGAAAGGCAATTCAGGCGGATTATGAAGCATCCGCTTGGCTTCTACCTCGAGCCAATGATCCTTCCTCAGGAAAACTTGTCAAACAAAGCGAAGGAATTCCTGAAGATGGACATCCGTGGATTCAATCACTATCGCACGCGCTCAATGCTAAGAAAATCGAGCTCTCCCATCTCAATACACGAGATTTGCTTCGTCGAGATTACAAGGAGTACGATTTCAACGTCTCCGCGTCAATCTATGGAAATAGCGCACGTTCGATAAAGGCTGGCTTGGCTACCGTTCCGCTGCCCCTCAAGTCCTTCTTTTCGCCATCGCCGACTTCCACAGTCGCTGCCACGCAAGAGTGGATCAAAGAACGGGGCCTGGCGATCCTCGGCGTGCTTACTACCTACAAGAGTAAGCGTGGCAAGTCCAGGCGAGAGTTGATGTGGGTAGTAGATGAGAACGTGTGCGGACCCAGGCTTCCACAGGTGCTATTCGATGGGTTCGAGGCGAGCGAAGTGCTGCAGGCAAAAAGGACTGGTTTCGGACGCTACGGTTTCGACAACGAGGCGCGAAGAGAGGACGAGGGAGACGAGACTGAACAGGGGACCATTGAGGAAGAGGAATCAGTTGGCGACGTTGCATCATCGCCATTCGGGACGGACCTCGTGGCACGGGTTTACCGGCAGAAAAATGTAGCAGCTACTCGCAAGCAGGTTGCTCCGCTTCTGAAGCGAGTGTTGGAGGGTTGAGCCGTGTTGCGGAACAGTGCCGGGCGGACACGCATCATGTTTCATTGTATGTACAAGCTGTTAGCTCCGAGTTTCCCTTTTTGCATTCTCGGTCAGCGTCCTTTTTGCCTCCCACAGTTCAGTACTCAGTACGCAATGGCTGCCTCGCCATCGCCAAAAGCAATCCTCAATCTGTACGGTTCCACACTCCGTGCAGCAAAATCATTCAGCTCCTACAACTTCCGTAACTATTTCGTGCGGAGGACCACGGAGAACTTTCGTAGCATGCAGGTGCGCATTGAGCCCCGGCGGGTGGAGTAATGACGCTAAGCGTTCCGTAGGCTGAGCAGGACTCTGTCAAGCTCTCACTGGCATACAAGGAGGCTCTTAAAGAGCTAGACGTCATTCGCCGGGGTGCTGTCGTCAACCAACTGTATGGCGGTTGGCGACTCGCTGTAGAACAGCAGAGCGATGTTCGAGAGGTGATACCTAACCACGAAGGGTCCGACCATACCAGCGAGAGCGAGAGGTAGTCGGCTGATAAGACGTGGGGTAGAGAGTAATACATCTACGATTTCGGTGGCAGGCTCGAAAGGGGTCACTTTTTAGCATGAGTCGCCTTCCACTCGGCCTCGGCGACCTTGAGACGCTCCTGGAATTCACTTCTTTCCTTGTCGAACTGCTGGTCTCGTTTTGCTTGGAGCTCCTCGGCGGTCTGATGCCCCGACTGCTTGCCTGGTCCCCAGCAGTACGCGCAGACGGCGGCAACCGTGAACGCTTGTGCAGCCACCCGTACGCGCATCCACTGGTTGAGCGAGCGGGACTCTCTCCGTCTCAGCTTGATGACAGCCATGGCGAATGCGCCGACCGTCACGAACGTGCCTGTGGTAGAAAGAGAACCGTTTCGAGGTCGATTTCGGGAGAAGACGACGAAAACGCACCGATGGGAACGAGCGGCTCCTCTTTCAGCTTTCGTAGGGCCCTCTCGCCATAACTTTCGGTGGCGCGACGAAGGCTCGGGGTGTGCGGCGTCGCCAAGGGGGAGGTGGACATGCTGCGGGACGACCCGGCGCTAGTGACCGTTACGGTTAGGATTTCAATTTCCACACTGTTCTTGTCCACATCCATCCACCATGGGCAAGCATTGATATCACACCCCAGCGAAAGCGACGACCAACCATACGAACGCTTGGACATCACACTCGATCGGTTAACATGACCACTACTCACTTCAATCCCTTTCACAGTGATGTTGTACCACGTTCGCCGAACTGTGGAGGTGGACCATTCTATTGTCCACAAATCACTGGTCACTCGTGCATGGACACTATTTATTCAAGCAACCCTCTGGTCGCCAGCTCGTACTTTCTCGAGTCGAGACACGTCCCCTTGTCTCCAGAATGCTGCCCGTTCTCACTACTCCTCTCGAGCTATCAACCTTATTGCCTCAGCCTTCCACATACCCTCCGGCCGCGACATGTCACCTCAAAGGCGCGCTCACATGTGATATCCAGCGTCTTCCCTTGAATTCCTTCCCGATGCGACCCCTTCAAGTCTGCGATATCAATGGCGACGCAAGGAATACCAACACAGCGAATCCAGATGTATCTCCCGCGTCTACCACTCATTCCAACCCCGCACCGGATACCCATCCCTCTTCCATCTTCCCTGTCCACGGTCCCTTCGATCTTTTACATTGTTTACAGACCGGCGCCTTTGCAGCCGCGTGGGCAGCAAAAGATCACAGCACTGGCAGACTCTTGTGTCTCAAGGTGTTCCACTCTTTGCGTGATCCAAATGTGTCTAGATCTGTCCGAACTGAGCTTGCAGCGTTCAGACGCATCGTGAAATCGAAGGGGGGAGAGACGGGCAAGCAGTTCATTATAGAATTGAGTAGGTCCATGCAATATGACGACGACGTTTTCTTCGCCATGGTGAGCGGTGGGCTCTCTCTTACGTCCAACCATCTTATTTCATTTCAGGAACTCTTGTCTACCGACCTTGCCTCGTATTTTTGTGTTGAACCCGAGAGGTGCAAATTGCACGCGCGTCGATGGATGGCACAAATTGTTTGTCTGTTTACGACTCTCTGATTCCATTCTAACCCTTGTCAGGCCCTGGGGATCCAATCGCTGCACGAGATGGCCATCATCCACCGTGACATAAAAAGCGAAAATATACTTATTGATGCTCAGGAGAACATTCGAATAATCGACTTTGGCCTCGCTTACCTAGGGTCCACGAGCAAACCGGTTCGTGCAATCGAGTTCCTGGGCACACCACCATATATAGCTCCGGAGGTACTGCGAAACAAAGGTTTGCCAGCCGATCGAAGAATGTATTATGACATAGCGGTCGACTGGTGGGCACTCGGGTGCATTTTTTATGAGTTGGAGTCGCCGGATCACCTGGTACAGCACTTATAAGTCGGCCCTTGCCTCATAAGACTAACTATACTCCACAGCTACTTTTCGATACCGACGAGGATTTGATTGCATATGTTGAATGGACCCAAAGATCGGACAGGCATGAACAGAATGCGTACTCAAGATTCGAAAGCCTAGATCCCGTCGTCGTGAACCTACTAGAGGGCGTAAGCGTTGTCTCCGTTGGACCTCGGCTAACATCCGACCTGAACCTTGCTCAGCTTTTGCAGGTTCACCCTTTCACCCGATTCTCGTTGAAGGACATGGAACAACATGTCTACTTTCTGCATCGCGACGGGTACGCCTTACGGGAATGTCATAATAGTGATAATAACTGATTTCCTAATCAGCACAAACGAGTTTGACAACGCCGCTGCCAGAGGTCAGAATGTTCCAGTTAGGTTTGATGTGGGTTAGATCTGATATCTCGACCGTTGCCTTTAGCGCGAGAGAGACATGTCCGCCCCGAGCTCGTCCCAGAGTTTACATGTGAGGACTGTCAGCCGATTAAGGTCGTCGAGGCCGCAAAGGCAGCCACGCAAAATGATTGGATAAACTTGAAATGGGCGCTTGACGGATGTCTAAGTGTACGATAAAATATCGCGGGTCACTAAGTAGCTCCATTCCCCCACACCGTATATGACTTAATCTAGTAACCAAGTTTTGATGGCCACATGGACGTCGCCCACTTGTGTGGCCTACGCAAAAGTATTGCTATTTTTCACCGTCTGTTATTGTCATCGTTTCCGTGCTCACGCGGTCATCATTCCTGACTAAATGAAGCATCGGAAAGAAGCGTGACGGAACTTATGCAGTCGCTGTTTAGGCGATTATGACTGACAGGGACGCTCCGACTTGAGGAACACCCCGTACATATATCGGGAAATATGAACCGCTGCGAGATCAGGATATGAAGCTGTGTACCAACACTATTACCAGTAAATATGAACGCGCTGTGGCCCAGCCTACGGCATACCTCTATCTCACCGACTGTCGCGTCCACTTTGCTGCTCTGCGGCCTTCCGTTCTTTCTGTGACCTCAGGGTGCTGGTAAGTGGTGACGTCTTGTGTGTCCCCATCAAGGTTTTGACAAAAGTGTTTGCATTCACACACAAAAAACTTACTCTAGTCCTAAGCGAGAAGCGTGTACGCGATTTTACTGTCTGTTTTCTCCTCTGGCTCCATTCTTCTTTCTAGTCCCAACTTTGGGCACTCAGCGTTTTTGACCTGGCGCGTCGTCCCGAAGCATAATCGGAAGTCAGAGTCGAACGTGATGGGTAGCTCGGACGCCCCTCCTGCGCAGCGCGTCCGGTCCAAGGCACCCGATTTTTCTGAACTTTTTCGCTCTGCGCATGGGTCTCGTCACTCTTCCCGCACAGGTGCTGGGACTGGGACTAGTCCATCCTCGTCCCCATCCCCTCCATGGGAGAAACCTCCAGCGACAAAAGCTTCAAGTCGGCGGTCGATGCTTCCTTTCTTGGGGCGCAAGAAGCCTGCAGAACAGACCGCAGTGCCTGCCGTGCCTCTGTCCAGAAAGTCTGTTGGCAATGCTGCTTACTCAGTCACCCCGGTTAACACTGTCCGTCGGTCTTTCGGGAATGGGTGAGTGTTTTGTTCGTCCCCCCTTAATGGAGGCGTCGTACGCGGCGGGGTCTTTAGCTATGGAATAATTGTACTACATGTCCTTCGATTTTTTCTCCCAAATTCGGGCATGATTGCCCTCATCCCCTATTAAACCCCCAGAAACTGACTGCTCGTTTACCAGGCACGCGGTGCTCATGATCACCCCCTCGACGTCCAGTCTCCCCGTAGAGTCATATTTACCATCGATGCCTCCATCAATGGATGCACATTCCTTGTCATTCGGGTCCAAGATCGCGGCCCATTTCACTCCTTTACGATCGCCATCTCGGAATGGCAAGGCTCGACATTCTATGGTGCAGAAGGCAGCCGCGCTACCGGAGCGTGTCCCCCCTGTCCCACTTCTGACCACCTTATCCCCGCCTGTCTCCGAGGCAAGAATGCCATCCACCGAATCTCAGCATTCGAGCGTACCGAGTCGTTCGACCACCCCTCGCCCTTTACGAGGACCTCATCCATCTCCTGCGGAGGGCGGCGATGAAGAGGACTTTTCCGACTTGTTTACCCTTCCCAGTCAGCCCAAGAAGCCTGAACACTCTCCGACAACTCCTTCCGCGACATCGCTACATATACAGCTCGGGGACTTGCCAAGGAAGAGCAGTGAACTTACGCCAACAACTCCAGTCACGCCGCTGGGTCCCCCTCTTCATTTTCCCATACCCCCGTCGACGATCGTTCCCCCACGGTCGTTATTGGCTGAGAAGGGTGTCCCCCGCTATTCGAGTGAGCTGGCATCTCTGTCGTCACTGGGGTCAAAAAGTCCCTCGAACCGCCCCTCGCCAGCAAGGGTTGATAGCGGCAGGACGTTCCGAAGCGATGTTTCTTCCCATGATGAACAAGACATCCGTCACCGCCGTACTGCTAGTATTTCCGGCAGTGACACCGACACGTCTAGGGCCAATGAGTCGACGCGTAGCTTCAAGCTATCACCCATGGTCCCGAAGCCTTCCAGCATGAAGAAACCTTCGGTGTCTGCTGCGGCCAAGGCCTCGAGCGGTCCTCCACCCTCCGTCCCATTACCATCCCCACCATTCTCCCCAAACTCGGCTATTTTAACACCCCGCTCGGCTCCTCTGCCCCCGCCTAATCGCTCGGTGTTTCCACGACCCAGGGCCAACACGTTGTCTGTCACCTCCAACCTCGTTGTCCCTAGCCAGGCGCTTCCGAGGTCAAACCATTCTACTCCTTCGCGGTCCACCAGGGCAAACTCGGATGCGGCGCCGGACGCAACCATCGATGAGTTGAGAGAAGTCCTCTCTCACCAACGCAGGAAGAATCACCAACTCCAAGAATACATCGTCACCATCACCAAGCGTTACGAAGACGATCGCATGGCGATGACCAAGAACATCGAGAAGCTCGAGCGTAACATTCGAAAGAAGACGAGGGAGATCGAAGGACTTCGTTGGCTCGTCATCCACAACGGCGCTGTCAGCGACATCGACGCTGCTGCCAATCTTGCGCGTTCGTCGTTCAGCACTCAAGAGGGCGAGGTCCTTCGAGGCCCGTCTCCGCCTGCGGTCGCATCTCAGCGTCATGGACATGGGTCTTATCAATCAATGCTCGGGCCGAAAGATGCGACAGCGGCGACCTCTACCTCCGAACTGCGTTCGGATATGTCGAGCTCGTCGGCACAATATTCACAGAGCTCCATTTCTGATGCCAGCTCGTTCTCAGCGACTCCCTCGCTGTCCGTGATACCAGAGCGGATAGACGGGATCTCGCGCGCGGAGCGGCAGAGGCTAAAAGAGGAAAGGCGGGCATCCAAAGCTCTCCGGCGTATTTCGGCTGCGTCGAGCTTGGCGTTAAAGACTGATGCTTTGGCCCAGTCGTCTGCGGACAGCCCGGTCGATCCCAACTTCGATCCAAAGCAGAGCATGGACGAAGTCTTTGAAAAGCTCCATCCGTTCCGACACACCTGAGAAATCTATCATATATTTAGTGAGTAATAACGTCTGGCGTCACGACCGTCGTTGACTTGGCCTACAGTTCGACTTGCGCTTCACTGACGTGACTAGGCCATGTCGACACAGCATGGACTTTCGGCATTTCGCATCGCATCATCTACATCTCTTTACCCATCAACTATAGCCTATACCAGGCGGAGCGTTTCACTGGAACTTGAACGTCCGCTCTACACTCATTCGTCGTTCAAAGTGACAAGGATATGCCTTGTTCGCACTTCGTCTTTTTCCCCCCACACATAACACATTTTACATTTGGTCCGTAGCGTACCGTCCATTTCCTTCTACTAGGTGTATTTTTACCGCGAAACTCACCACCCTGCGTTACTATCGTACCCGCTTCTCTAGGTGCATACCGCGATCGCTCATAATCACATATATTATTTTCCGCACGTTGCTCTTCGGCCGGGCGCCCGCTTCCCTTTGAACTTGGTCCTGAGCGCTTATCCCGATTGTCCCGAAGATGGCACTGGATTCCTGATGGTGGCCCGCGATAACAGTGGACTTGACGACCAACCTTGGAAGTGATGTGCGACCGGTGATGACCGGTTCGGATATGTCACCGATTGTTGGATCATGACAAGTCTGTGCACGTCTTTAATTCGGTCAAGGTTTGAGTTGGCCTTCGACGTAATATATGACTGACACTGACGATGCTAGGATGATCGTTACGGCGATCCTTCCAGTCACCATTTTGGATGTTCACATTTGGGCACTAACGCCGCCTGCCAGTGTCGGGCGCTCCACCCGTACGTAGCGAATGATGGCGATCGTCATGAGTGAATCGATCCACTGCGAATCACGACCACCACTTTCCTCAGGGGCGTTGTAACCGTCGCAGACCTGGATATGATGCGTGGTGACTTCCGACCGTCCTAGTGCTTGGTCTGTGTGCGAGGGAGAGCCTACGAGGAGGACCAGATCAAGCGACCCTGACGAGCAAGCTGAAGGCTGTGACCACGCGGCTGACCACCAAGTTAACAGGCCCTGTCGTACTGGACTGATCGATGTGACGATCCTCCAAATCGGCTCATCATTCGTGCACCTCAGGCTCACCTCACCGCGGGCCCTGTCTCGAGTCTCGACCGTGTTCACGATCGACTGACTCTGGCGACAACTCGCGGCACCACCTGGACGTTGTGGTAGGAGGGCTGGGCCTCGGCTGGGGCGGAGTCCTGGCGCAGTGGCTGGCGCCCTCGTAGGTCGTCGCATGCATCTATAGCGCGGGGTGTTGCCCCTGGTTCCCTGGGTCTGGCCCTCCCCAACGTCCGAATTGTACCTGTATCGTTCGCACGCGACTATTCGCCTCACTTCTGTCGTGGAGCGTCGTCCGGAGGTTACCCCATGTGCATTGTGACGTCGTACAGCCTGAGAACGTTGACGTGACGCTGCGCGATCCGGCGGCATCGCCATGATCGATGGTGGGACGAGGGAGGTGCGCCTCGCGTTCACGTCGTGGTCTCCCCTCGCGTAATACTCATCTGGAAATGAGACACAGGACGAAGGAAGGCGTAAGTACTTAGCTGCGGACCGTGCCGCACCAGCTTACGCACTTCGTAGATCATGAACTAGGTGACGTTATCAGACGTGCGGGCGGAGCGCGGTTCAACCGAGGTTGAAGTGGAATGTTCTCCAGCGCCGCATGGTTCTTTTTCCCCTTTCCCCTTTCTTTTGCCTATTTCTGGTCGCGTCTCATCGCAACACGGAGCTACGACACACTGGGATTCGGCAAACAGACTCTGATGCAAGTTCCGTTCGATTGAGAGATGCTGAATCCCAAGCCCCAGAAAACGCCAAACTGACGGTTGATTGGCAGGATTGCGTCATGTTGAGCTTGAAAGTTTTTTTCTGTGGAGGACCCAGAATAGAACTTGAAGGACACTTGATCATTAAAAGTGCATTAGAAGCGATAATCACATCAGCAATATAGCGTACATGGTCAAAGTTGATGCGCCAGCCACGCTCCGTACCCCCCACCCCCTTCTGCAAGGCAGAACACGAAGTGTGTAAGGCCATGTTCATGAGATTTTTTCTCTTGCCTGACACAGCGGTCCGAAAACTGAGATGAGTCGGGTGGCATACGACGTGATCTTTCCAGTGCGATGGGATCAATATCACGCCTTAGCCACGGGAATTGAGCGGTTCGAAACAGTTCCCAACTCACGCATTAAGCCCGATCGCCAACTTGAAGGGCCACCGAGGACTTAGACAGCTGAGCACAACGAGTAGCGAGCCACTCGAAGCGAAATGAAAGGACATGAAAAGGACATTCCTGTGCCGAACATGCTCGTTGGAGTCTTGCTAGAAGCTGTGTCTCAGTAAAAAAATGTCTAAGTAAGCTAGGATGCATGCATACGAACCTCCACTTATCCCACTAGATTTGTGTCCGCGCCCACCGCTAGAATTCATCATCTGGACACTGCCGAGCCTTAGAGCTAAGTTGAAGAGCCTCACACGCGGACAAGTCGCGGGAAAGACGTATTGGCAGGTGCGTTGCGGTAATCATGCAGAGCTTTTGCTACATATATGCAGGCGCCGAAGAGATTTCTAGGGTGTCATTGCTCTGATCAGCAAACGGGTCAGCGCCCCAGTATGTTAGCCCATTCCGCATCAATGGACGCAGGGCGGCGATCACTTGGGTGGGCGGCAGTGGTTGATGGGACCATATTTGTCGGGTTGTCATATAAAAGCATTTCTGGGGAATCTTCATGTAACTGTTGCTAGTCCTAGGACTCACTGTGGAACGGTTCGCACGAAGGTTGTTGGACGAAGGTCTGGATCCTAGTGGTTCGGCGCCATGATGCCCTCGGCCACGTAACCTTTTGCGATGATCCGGATCACCTCCGAGTCACAGGAGATGAGATGTGTGTCATGTATTTTTAGTCTACTGTACCAACGAGTCGTGGAACGCATGCATATCTCCGGTGGCTCGTAATGTCGTAGAGAGGCCAGTCCGCGTCAATGCAGTGGATTGATGCGAACTTGAAACTGCCAATTCAGTGCCAGATCGAGCGGAGTCGCGAGATTTGCGAGTCCTTTGAATGATAGCAGTATATTTCTGATTCCATCCAAGGCGAGGTGGCGGGACTGGGAAAGGGTTTGCCATGGGCAAGTGGTAGTACTAGTAAAGGCTTCTTGCAAAGGATGGGTTACGTAATGGAAAAAGTCGGACGAGCTGCGGCGGTGTTACATGATATGCCTTCTGAACCAAGCCTCAAGCAGGCGCTGCAAGATGTGAGATCATTGGACATTCCTGGGATTTCACGAGGCTGTGCATGCGGCTGGTCGCCCTTCAAGGTAAGGAAAGTTTGATGGCAGATTCAGTTGTTCGGCTTCCGTGATGCAAGCTGCCAGTTGCCAAGAGTCATATATACTGAATCCTGATCCTCTCCCACATATATCCTCTCTGATTTTCTGCCATTCCATTCCATTCTCGCTCTCGGACCCTGTCACCGCTTCCGCCCATCTGAGCGGAATGATGCTCTCCAACTTCATTCGACGAAATGGCAAACGTAAAGGCAGTGTTAGTAGCAAGGCGACCGAACGTCGTTCTCACAAGAAGTTCTCGACTTCCGAGTCCTCCCAGCTCGCGTCACCTTTGGTGTTCGACATCAACGAAGGGTCGGTCGCTGCTCACAGCTCTCCTTCGGTGGAACTCAACCTCTCACCTTCCAACGAGGAGTGGTTTCCCCGAGAGTTGCTGCGAAGTAGGAGTTGCTCTCCATTAACGCCTTGTCGTCCCAAGAGCGCCACTGGAACCCAGAATACTTCGACGCAAGAGACTCGTACAAATCCGTCACCCGCACCGTCCCTCAGTCATTCGGAGAATGGATCTCCCGTAAGTGTCGTGCGTCTACCGCAGGCTCAAGTCACTGAACCGACCCTTTTGCTTGAAGAGCATTACTTCTCGCAAGAGATCTATACCTGCACCCATTATGATTCCGGACTATATGGTGCCCAATGTCCAGATTGGACAGTCATCTATTCCATCTGGAGAATTTCCGTTAGAGAAGTTCCAACCAAACGCGAACAGCGCCTCTTTCAACCCTTCTTCCCCTTCAGCATCGGACAATCTCTCTTCAATCTCCGGAACCACTCTCGCACGCGCCTTGATCGCTTCCTCATTCGTGCTTTCGTCGTGCGAGCGCCGGAACTCCCGATATCGGAGTGGTGTTGCCCGACAGGACTCTGCGACTCTTCCCCACGGTTCCTTTTTCCTGTCCGACTCAAGGAGCCCATCACCCATCCCTCCAGTACCCCCAATGCCCACAGCGTTGGTCGGGGCTCCACCCGACCCAAACCACTCTACCCCAACACGGTCTGGGGCTAGCACAGAGTCAGAATACCCCATGTCGGACGCCCACACCACGTCTCCAGAGATGACGAACAATTCCGCAAATTCTTGGCGAATATCGCGCATACAGGAGGTTCCCCCGCCAACTGCACTTATGTCGAACAAGACCCCTCCTTCCACTTTTCATGAGACAGAATTCCAACGGAAGGCGGCTCCTGTTCCGGCACGCACACGCGTTCCCAGGAATGACGCGTTTGATGGACCTAGAACTGCGGCAGAGGCACCACTGCCGATGAGTTCCCAGGGAAGAGTACGAAATCTATCTCAGGAAGAGTCTGTTCTACGCTCTGACGCCCACAGTCTGGACGAATTCGACTTTTTCCCGCCTGAAACACTCCTAATGGCGACCTCTCCTGAGTCTGACTCGAGTGCCTCGTGTATAGCGCCATCCACACCACCATCTAAACGTGGCGACGCAAATCGTGGACAGTGGAAATGCAGGGCTGCTGGATTTGTTCGGAATGGCTGTACGATGGTTTCTTTTTTCTTTTGTCGAATCCTAGGCTGAGGACATCACAGCCACCATCTCGCTCTCCGACGGCACCTTTGCTTCGCAGCGAGTTTGTTGTATGCCGTCAGCTTCGACCTCTGACCACGACTATGGCGAATTATTTAATTATGATCTAACCATCAGCCCTGGATCAAGCCTGTCGCCGTCGAGCGCATCGGCAGGATATCAGACATTTCCAGAGACTCCAGTTGTTTTCTCGCCGCTTTGGTCGTCAGGGTACCCTTCTTTTGCAAAGTCCGACAGCCAGGTATCAGGTATGAAATCTGCGGGGCGGGGACCAGGAAAGTTGCATTCCAACACGAGGCCGGCGAGGCGACATGTGCACAACGATGGTGCTCCCATTACAGTCAGATCCCAATCGTCCTCTTCGTCTGGATTGGTCTGGTCGAATGTATCGCCTTCTGTGTCCGTCGATGAAGGCCCAGCCATCCCGGAGGATGAGACGGCGGACCAGGCGCAATCACAATATCCAGAAGAACTCGGCGCAACTGTCAGATCTCATCCACTTGCTCATATCTCGACATCGAGTCCTTACGTACTTGAGGAAGAGGCTCTCCATGCATTCGCAAAGCACTCACATTTGCCCTTGCTACCTATTGCCTTAGGAGACGTTGATCCTTCCATCGACTCAGCGATAATTCCTGTTTCTGATACAGATTCATCCGTCAAATCGCCTACCTTTGTTCCCCTCCCGGGGTCGACTAACGTACCACCTTTCAACTCACCTGCATTGGCCTGTAGTTCGGCAGCGGTTTCGTCGTTGGAGAGTCCAAATCAAATCTCCCTCGCTACAACAAGTACGGACACCAGTCGACCACATCCTTCGAAATATCTGTTATCTCCCCCGTCCCCGTCTCTCGCGGGATCATCATTTTTACCGTCGCCTTCACCTTCATTGGACGAACCGCTCTCACAAACTCACACTCCGATAGTACCCCCTCCCTCTGTTGTTCCCCATGAATTGGTCACTTATTCGCCCTCTCCGTCCTTTATTCCTCCTCCACCCTATCATACGGTCGTATCAGAGACCACACCGCATCATCCTAGTGCCACTTCCACATCAACGTTGTTGCGAATGTCCCCTTCTGAAGCTGACCATAGCCGCCAACCTTCTAATACCTCCCTGACGTCTGGCATCATACGGATTCGTGGAAGATCGCGTCCACCTCTCCCCATTGGACCACGAAAACTGAGTGGACCAGGACGATCTACTAATCCTTTCTTTCCTGGTTCCCACGTCCGAAACGGTTCCGCATCTTCTGTTGGAAGCAGTGACAGCCCAGGCTTTCACTGGCATAAACTATATTCTGCCGCATCAAAGCCTCCCCCTAAGTTTCAGGCGCCTACACCTAAATGGCGGGGACTTACGCTGGAGGCGGCTCAGTGGACGTTCACGTCGGCGCAGCTTCAGGAGATCGTATCGCAGGCGGTCCAGCAGTCCTCCCAAGGTTCAGCGCTCCGATTTCTCAGACCCGACGTCTTGGAGGGCGAGATCGCGGATGAGATGTCGCGTCTCGAGTTACAGCACCTGGATGTCAAAGCACAATACAAGACACTAGCACGTAAACGCTGGATGCTCATGGGTGCCTTGGCTGGCCACGTCGAAGGTACGGATATGGATGGTGTCGTAACAGCTGCACGCACAGTAGAAGAGCTCGCAGAGGTCTTGTCTGCGTTGGACGACCTTGCGGACAAGATGCACGACATCGTCCTCCAGATGGCGCAGCTCAAAAGCCTGCGCGACGTGCACAACACGAGCGCGCTCGCGATGGCGCTGCGCAAGATGACCGCGCTGTTCGTACGACAAGAGGCAGAGAAGGAACGGTTACAGGAACAGGTCGAAAACCTCAAGACGGAACAAGACGATGCATGGAAACACGCCGAGGACATCGCGCAAGACCGCGTCTCGGAGAACTCGTGCGCGTCCAGGGATGCCGGGGCGCACAACACTGACGTGTCTTCCTTGACGAATAGCAAGCACTCCGCACACCTCTCAGCCGTGCGTAAGTTGAGCCTCCGGCAGTCTCAGGCCGGGTTGCGCTCCCGCAGTCGACGCCGGTCTCCCAACAACACCACGCGCCCGGCGTCTCTCGTCCTGGACGTCACCATCCCGCCCGTCCCACCTTTCTGGGCGAACCCTTCGGCGGGACCTTCGACGCACTCGTCGGGTACGTGCCTCCGCCGCGTTGCGATGCCTTTCGATTCGATTAACTCCCTTCCCTTGTGCAGGGGTTTCGCATGGCACTCCTGGGACGGACGCCGGCGCCGTCCTGGCGCTCGCCGAGGCGCAACGCGAGGTGTATGAGATGCTCGGGTTGAGTGTGCCCCAGAGCCAAGCGTCTTCGCGGCGGCGTACCCTGTCTAGCTCGCTGGCCTCCCCCCCGCCATCGCCCAAGCCTAGACCCGCATCTGAATCGATCGACGGACGCGTTCGCGGCGTGCAGGGCGTGCAGGCGCGCCAGGAGTGGGGTCTAGGGACCAAGAGTATGGTTCTTGACGACGTACGTCCATCGTCGATCGTGGGCGCCGTGGGCTCATTCTAGTCGTCTTTGCAGCGCTATCATGTACGCCCACTCGCGATCACCCGAGGCTGAGGTGATGTTATCGCATCCAAACTACGTAATCGACTACTTAA
Source organism: Strobilomyces echinocephalus (assembly GCA_038090115.1). NCBI lineage: Eukaryota > Fungi > Basidiomycota > Agaricomycetes > Boletales > Boletaceae > Strobilomyces > Strobilomyces echinocephalus. The sequence goes on from JBBPMC010000879.1 coordinate 14,664, forward strand.
GTTATTTATCTTCATTTTTCACTTCCGTTTTATCTTCACTTGAACACTAATCGGAAATGTGCCCACAATACTTGACATACCCCATCAGAAAAATTATGTAGTTCATCAGAACCATGTAGCATCACATGCGTGTACCCCTTTTTTTCCAATCCCATGCATCCTCACGAGCGAGGACAAGAGACGAAAGACTGTATTGTATGTATATGATCGGCAAGCGGCAGTAAGGAGAACAACACTAGAAAAGACAGATAAGATGACGGAAACAGCCTTTACCGTAAAAATAAACATAAAGAACCACCCAATCGCTCCCCTTTCAGTGCCTCGCCCGCTTTCGCCGAACGATGAACTCGGTCGTCGGACTCGTCTGTACGTCTTCGGAAGGTTCCTCCACGCTCTGTCGGTCGTCCTCGGCTCCCGCTTCGCCCTCGTCCTCCTCTTCGTCGTCCCGCCGCCGCTTCAAAGACGATCGCGTCCCACCATCGCGCGTCGACGACCGCGCCCGGGGAGTCTTGGTCGGCGAGCCCGCGTCGTCGTTCGCATCGGCCTGCATCCTCGGCCGGCTCTTTGGCGTCTCCTGAGCCCCGTCCGCCTCGGCCTCGGCATCTGCCTCGTGGTCCGCACCCTCTCCCTCGGCGGCGTCCACGTCCATCTCGGCGTCGCTCCCGCCTTCGTGCTCGGATGGCGTCGGCGCGCGACGCACGACCTTGGGTCGTGGTCGCGGTCGCGCTTTTGCCCGCGCCCTCGTCTCCCGTACAGGCACAGGCGGATGCGTGGCCTCTTCCTCCTCGGCGCCCGCGCCCTCCGGCTCCGGCCCGTGCCCCTCGGCGCGCTCGC
>JBBPMC010000880.1:0-15483 GCA_038090115.1 Strobilomyces echinocephalus
GAAATCCTGTGGACATTGCTGGGATATAATTCTGAGTTAGGATCATCACGGTATATTATCAGCGCACCGGAATTAGCACACCATAACACTGCAGGGAAAATAATGGGACTAAACCATTCCCAAACAGCATGACAACTATATCTGTTTATTAAGAATTCTGCGAATGAGCCAGAGGGGAACAACAAAACGCAGGAACTTCACCACAATCCCATCAGCGAGTAGCATTTGTAGAACATAGACTGCGTTCTTGATGAAGAACGTTCGTTGAATCACATCAGCAAAGAAAGCCGATGGACCACCTGGAAAGGAAACGGGATTGGCGATGAACCCAACCACAAGTCGTTGAACATCAACCAAGACGTGCTTGATAGGACGATTAATCCAGTGGATCAAACGTGAATGAAAATATAACTTACGATTGTACTTAGGACAGCGAAAACGACCGCCGCCAGTGCCATCGACCAATTAATTTCGTCCTTGGAACGTTTATGGGTTAGTGCCCACATGGTTCCGTAGAACAACACTAATGAAGTACCTATTGGAATAAGTCGTCAGTTCTTATTGGAAAGGCATCAGCTGATTTAGAGTCACCATAAAGAACACACTCAATCAAAGTAGAAAGTAGGGTAGCAAGGTCAAGACCAATCCCCGAAGGGGACAACATCGTCACAGGAAGGTGTCGTCGGCGCCTATTTAAGTTTGAGCGGAACACTTTGTAGGTGAGCGATGTTGGAATCGTCGAGCGCGTCGCATTATAAACCGGAATTTTATGCGAAAAACGGGGGAAGTTGTTGCTGCCGAGTCGTCGGAGACTAGACACAGGCGACTTGATCCAGCCAGCCGCCACTACAAACTTACGTCTTGTCGGCGAAGTTCAAGAAGCAAGGAGTTGTGGCAGTGCCGATTGCCAAACCTTGAAACTCGACCTCGTTCCCAACTGGAACTAGTCGCTTTATTAAACTTAAACTTACAGCCCAGTAACCGATACCAGCTCAATTGGACCACGGCTTACTGATCAAGTCTCGGTGTCGCCAGAGCCGCCTTCCACCGGCTCAGAGGAAGATCCCTGGTTCCGTTGAAGGGTTCTGGGGGTGTCAAGCACCCAACTTGAAGTTACTGCCAATCTTCACTCTGACTCCCGAGGCCCTGAAAGAGGAATTTGAGTTGGCAAGAAGGCAAGATCAAGTTGCTGGAGATCCTCGAGGCAAATCCCCCGGTAAATTCTAGCTATCCCCACTTATCCACGTATCATATACATATGTCTCGTGCACCTGTCATCATCGTTCCGAATATCCACGCATAAGCTATATACACCCTTGTAAATCGCCGCGGCACAACGCTTTCGAGCGCGCCGCAGTCTAAGCGAGAATTTGGTATATACGGCGGTCTTTCCAATGGGAAATAGGGGTGCCAGGCCTGTCGGGTTTCTATGGGCACTGACCAAGATGAGGAACAATTCAAGGTTGGTATCGATCACGGTCAAGTTATGTGGAGGGAATGCTATGGTCGGACTTTGGGCGGCCCGGGGAAGCCTATTTCTCGTCGGCAGACCGTTCCTCCGCCTCTGAGCAGTCTGGATACGTCAGTTGAGGAAATTATATTAATCTATCCTATTTACAAAGCGCCTTACAGCCTACACGAACGTCTAGAAAACAGATTATACTGTACAGTGGCCAGCACGGTAGACGAGACATTGACATCGACATCTTGTTCCCTGCACACGAAGCTCCTTCGACGTGTCAGCATTCTGCGAATGTGAATTCAAAATACGTCCATGTACACCCTACATCTCTCCCACAACTTCCACCACCGTCCTCCGTCCCACTCTTTCATCCTCGCCCACTCGTGCGGCGCGACCTTTTCGATCCAGATCAAGACGGAACATATCGCGAAGTCAGCGTACGTCAGGTCGTGGCCCATGGCGACGACCCCGTCGCCGTCTTCGGCGTTCTTGTCCAGGACGCCGGCAAGGAATGAAAACCGCTCCTGCACCGCCCTCCATTGTTCCTCCCGGATTCGTGCATGCTGTGCCACCGCGCCATACTCGCCTCCTCGATCAGAGGCGCCGACGTGAAAGTGGTCCTGCACGCGCGCAGGTAGACGTTGGTGACTGAGTGGCACCATGATCGGCAAGAGGGGCTGGACGAAGACGTCGGCGACGTAGTGCACGAAGAGCGTCTGTAGGGCACGCGTGCCTTCTGGGATGACTGGACGCGCCGGGTATGTACGCTCCAGGTACTCCGCGATCGTGTTTGCGTGGGTGAGTACGACGGGTTTCGATCTGGAAAGTGAGCAGGACGGCTCGGGGTATGTGCCTCCAGAAGCGTGAGTAGGGTCAAGTATCGCGGGAAGCGTGTAGACAGGGCGGCCGTCGTGGCGGACAAAGCTGGGTGGAGCGTTCATGGCGCACAAGGTTTGCTCAACATCTGGGAACTCGATCCAACAGGTACGGTAAGGGAGCCGTTTGTAGTTCAGAATTAGCCTGAAAAATGTAAGGAATGGTTTTGGAAGCAAAAATAAATAGCCACCGACCTTATGCGCCAGATGTTTGGTGCCCAAGGCTGCAAAATGTTGGAAGGCACGTCGTACAGTATGATCATCGGCTGTGACATGACGTGCCAGTGCACACGAAACTGGAAAGATAAATTACCGATATCGATCATTTAAAAGCGCTGCGATCAAGCGCAGTATGAGGAACATACCATGGCGTCGAGTCAGCACTATGCTGTACATGTCAGCTATCGAGGGTACGAAGAAATCACCGATATTCTCACCTTGGCAAGGCGTTGTAGTCAGCCTTATTTTGGGTGAGGAACGAATTAACCGATGCCGGTCAAACCAGAAAATTTCCTAAGTCCGCAACAAGGTGACAACAAAAGGCGGCAACGCACATGAACTGCTAGGACACAGAGAACTTGATATCGTGGACTGCTCCTCGCTTGCCGAACCCGAAGGCGAGGGTAAGAAAACTGCTAGAGCCATATCTTGGTCACCGTTGTGCAGGCATAGTTGCACTGCTCGGGGGAATCGGTAATGATGATCATCTCTTCGCGCTCTAGACGTAACTTGAGCGTTTGAACTATCATGGATGCATGCCAGGTGGTCACAACAAGTTGCCTGTGGCGTCGCCCACAGCACGGTGCTGTATGTACATAAGTACTTATGGCGTGAAACGTGAATTGAATGACACAGCAGGACCGCACCCCTGAAAGGGCATGATATCCAAACGTGAAACCTGAGTACTTATCGGCGGAATACAGCCCCCGGTGCGGACTTAGATCACTCGGAAATGAAAAGAACGGCGATTTCCGACTTCCGAACGAGACTCAGCGCAGGATTCACTCAGCTGGCTGGCTCCGAACCGGTCAAGTAACTGAATTGATGGCGAAGGTTCGCCTGATCAGTATCTGCCAGGAATGGATTAGATGAAACTTTGAAACTGTAGCGTAGCTTACGAAGAGGTAGGACTGTATCTGTTGTGCAAACCCAAGTTTAGAACACGCGAGGCATCCAGCTCTCGAACAGTCTGTACAGGGAGCAAGCCATTCCCTCACGATGTCAAAGCTTCGACTAGAAGTGAACAGATTCGCTTATAATGCTGCTAAGTAGAACTCACTCTTGTCCGCCAAACCGTGACTGGCCAAAGTCAGCCGAATCAGTAGGGTACTATAATTTCCAACGTAGCTAAAGAGTACTGATGCCGAGCATACGTAGCGACGGAACAAGATGTAAAGTACATACATACGGTAGGTAAGATATGAAGGAAGGAAAAGCATCCAAAGCGCTAGGGTATCGAGTGAAAGCCGAATGTTCAATAATGTTAAGGCAACAAGTTTTTCAGCGCTTCTCCCTGAGCTTTAACCACACTGTAGCGATCAAGAGGATCCCGAAGCCAGCGATAAACGCGAACAGAACTAGTACATTTCTGTAGTAGCTGTTGGGGTCGAAGCCAAAGAGCTAGGCCAATACGAGTGAGCAATCACGTCGCAAATGTGATCGAGAGCGCAAGCCGTACCGTCTGCATGATCAACTCTGCAGAGACTTTGATCGGAACGCCTTGCAGTTGATCTACGATCTGGAGCCCCGAGCCTACCTCGTTTACACAGAGTGCCTCAAGGTTATACTAAGGCATCAATAGCGTGAATCAATTGGACTGTTGCATGCGGCGGATCATACCTTCAGAGGACACAGCCATTGTACCCATCGCAGCACTGGCGGAATGGATGACAAGTGGACAAAGAATCCAGCATAAGTCATCTGGTATAACGCTGTGAGGGCCGAGACAAGAATCGCTACACCCCCATTGCGGAAGAGTGTGGCGAGGAGGAAGTTCTGCGAGTTGACAAGTAAGAAGTGGTGTAACATATGCTTAAAGATATGTACGTACGAAAAGGGTCATGACAAGTGTGTAGAGGACAAGGATGAACAAGAACTTGAAAAAGTGGGCCGCATCATGGGCAAGTCCCGCCATCCAGTAAGTCCTGAGGGGTAATATATCAGCAGTCGGGACAGAAGTTCATTAGGCCAAGATCGACGGACATCGTAGACACAATGATTGTGGGAAGAATGCGGAGTGGGATGACATCAAAGAAGAAACGTGACAAAAGCCAAGCAGTTGGGCTGGTAAGCGGACATAAGCTTCTGCCAGTTAAGATGACGGTATCAACAAACCTGTAGTACGAGTTGGACCGTTCACGAACAAAGAGCGGTCTAACCTCGACAATGTTGTACAAGGCACTCAGAGAAGAGAAGGCGACGAGTGCACCCTGCGACAGTCAGAATGACATCATTTCTCATAGCAAACGAAAATGACGAACCAAGAAGAATAAACATCCCACGCGGGACTGGAACCCAGCGATGGTCAACCCAGTGTGGAAGTAGAGTCCACCTAGTTCGACGATGTCGATCAAGGTACATAGCACAGGATGTTGTTGGTCAACGTACCGCAGAATGCCCCCAAGACGGCGGCGACGACCAGATGGGTGAAGAAGAGTGTCTTGTCCCTACATCAAATGTCATGAGCGTGTCCAGCAGTGGACCGAAATATAACATACCGGCGCAATAACTTCCATTCACGACCACAGAGTACTTGGAACTGCGTAAGGAATGTCGTGGCATATTCTCCCGTGACGACTCGGTTGCGAGTGACCAAAGATTCCACGTCAGTGCCACTGGTCTTTTCATCGGAGCTGCGATGTGCTGCGGTCGTAGGCTTGTCGGGGTTGCTCTTCGAGGTATTTGAGGTTGAGGTGGTGCCAGCCGGGACAGCGCTCGCAATCTCAAGAAGATAATCTGCGACATTGTATCCCTCTTCGTAGGGAGGAACTTCCGATTCACCCGTCGTCTCGACATCCACATTGCGAGCATCTGCGAAAAACCTAGCAGGTGCCAAACCACCAGGGCCAGAATACAAGGCTCGTCCGCGGGAGAGAAGGAGAACGGAGTCGAATGTGTAATATAGACGTGAGCTGCAAAAACAGTATCAGAATCGATCCGCAACAATCGAACATAATCACTTGCCTTGGCTGATGCACGCTACAAATCACGGCGACACCTTTGCTATTCTGTTCCTCAGATCCAAACAATCCACCACCACACCGAGCGACTTCTTTGAGCACATCGACGACACGCCGGGCACTCACAGAATCCAATCCGCTCGTGGGCTCGTCGCAGACAAGTATATCCGGACATCCGACCAGTTCGAGACCAATGCTAACTCTCCGCGCTTCACCTCCACTAATCCCACGGCCTGTGCCGTCTGTGGCGCCAATTCTCGTCTCTGCGACATCTTCCAAGCCAAGTTTCGAAATGACAGTTGATACTAGTGCTGCTTTCCGCTCGGGAGACAAGCATTCAGGTAGCCGCAGAGACGCCGCGAAAGCGAGGGCTTCGCGTACTGTCAAAAAGGAAGGCAGGATGTCCGTTTGAGGAACGAACGCTACTCGAGGTCGCTGTCCATTCGGCAAAGAAGGGAAAGCGATTGAGCCAGTAAACAATCCCGATTTTGGCTTTCCTGCAATCAGTTCGACCAGCGTTGTCTTCCCAGCGCCACTAGGACCAAGAATGGCCATGATCTCTCCAGCGGCGACATGGCCATTGACGACATCCAAGATAGTCTTATCGCGCCCAGAAGATCGGACGAAGTACGAGACCTCCGTCCACCGAACGTCAACTCCACCGTTGTGACCCCCATCAAATGGCCGTTTCCTAGCGGATCTCTGCAGAATCCAGCCCCACACGACGGCCGCGAGCCCGACGCCAATCAAGCACCCTACTACAACCAGGCCAGCGATGACTCCCGGACTGAGTGGGCTCGAGCCTGATGTTGAACCCGACGTAGACGTGCCATTGGACGAGTCGATTACGGCCTGAGTAACACACTCCCCGTAGCCACAGCCTTGCAATGCAAGCCCACTTGAGCCGAATAAACCATTCAGGATCTGCTGTTGGAAATGACACGTGTTGGTATTGTCGCAAACGATCGTGAGAGGGCCCGAAAGTGAGTTGATAGTGCTGGTCAGATTGGACACAGAGACGGCGCCACAAAACGACGTGTTCGGGATGCATTGACACTGCAAAGTTGAGCAGGTCCAAGTGTCCGCTGTGCTGGTCGATGTTTGAGTGCAAGACGACGCGGAGCAATAGAATTGTTCGACGCCGCTGTAAAAGAACTGTGTGTATACAGCTGGGGAGCTATCAGATGATAAAAGTGTGCCAGAAACATTATTCAAGGGAGAGAGAGACGCGTTGAAGGTCCGATGAATATTGAGCGTAGATTGCAGAGGGTAGATAGCTTGCAACGTTGGGTTCTAAAACGAGATGATTCAAAGTGCTTCCCTAGTAGTATGGGACACATACGTTAACTTGGCAGCTGAGTTCGCCCGCTGCCCATACCTTAGGAGAGGTATTGCATACCATAGTATTGTTAACACCTGACACCTGGGCAGTTGCAGAGCTGCTGGCATTACCGCTCACAGCAGCGTATGCTGACTGACACGCAGATGCGCTTGTGCAAACATTACAGCCCACCCCAGTCCATCCATTGGTGCATGAACAACCCGAAGAGGTTAAGTTGGGAAACCCACCCGACGCGGCGGAAGACGGCGTTAGTGAGCGATGCGAACCATCAAATATGGTGCCTCCACACGCTGGTTGAGAACAATTCGTCCCACCAAATCCTGGAGGGCAAAGACAACTAGAAGCGCTGGATGCACCGTAATTGGTGCAAGACTGTGCGCTGGCAGTACTGATGGAAAGTAGGAACGATGCAAGACATAGCGCACGTAGGATGCCAGCTGTTGGCGGCATTGGTCACTCTAAGCCCCGAACGGGGAAGGGCGCGCGTTGGTGGACGAAGGCAAGGAGGAAGTGACGGGTGTCGGAAAAAAAAGTTTACAGTGATCACAGAGGCTTGTAGCGGGACGGGTATTAGAGTGGGGGAAGGCGGGGATCACATGATTCTAATTAAAGATTTACAACTCCGACTCGCCCCCCGTTAAACGTTTCACCAAGGCCTGAGGAAGACCGCTCCAAGTTGGCCGAGAATGTGACTAAGGTGAACCCTTTGAACCTCCAGGGCCCCAAGCCACTTCAGCATGGGGCCGACGGCAGAATTGATCAAGATTCAAGAGGCATGTCGAATGCATACGCGGACTTGACTTTGAAACGTGAGCCACGCCATGCGTACCTGTGCGGCAGCCTGGGCCCAGATCAGGTCGACATGTTGTCCCCTGGTGGCAGATTTAATCAGGCCCATCATGCTGAGTATTAATACCGCAGTAATCTGAATATACTGACTCGTTCCCAGCAGTCGTTACAGGCATTCTATGAGAGAACTGCAATCTGGGAACTGCACCTGCCAGCCGAATAGGGTCAGAATCCTCAATATTTTGAAATCATCGTTGATCGGCAAAGCTGGATTTGCAACGGGAGAGCGGTGGAGCCGTCGTTCAGCGAAGTCTTTACTGCCGGATCGTGCCGGGACGATCCAAGTAAACAACGATCGTCAACCAGATTCGGATGCCGCCCTCCGTTATGTTATCGCATCGGGTGTCAGAAGACCTAGTAGTAAGAACTCTTCATCCAGTTCTAACTCTCTGCATCTTCTGAAGCTTGGCTGCTGTGCTCCCCCCGGTTACAGCCGTTATCCACACTGTGCTGTATGCTAGAGGAAAACGTAGCGTCCGTCACGATCATCGAATGCCAAGTTGCTCGTCAGTCCATCAGATAACAAGTTTTCGAGTTCCAAGTTGATATTTGCTCACGGTCTTGTGTTCATGTTTGTGAGACCACCTTCGGACAATGCATGACCTTCCCCCCTAACACATGCGAGCTAGGACTTCCGCACCTAAATAATATATGCTTCCTGCAGCAAACCTTAGACATGGGCACGGGATTCAATATCCATTGAATTTACTTTACATCCATGATCGAGAACGTCAGCAACCCCGCAGATTATGTGCAGCCTCCGCGCACGTGCTACAGCGTGCTTGACATGTAAAAAGTTGTCGAGACTTGAAATTCGCTAATTCGCCGTGGAAATTGCGAAGCATGTGTACACGACTCCGCCTAAATGGTTTCGTGGGGATAGGAAACGATTAATCCTACCGGAAGCGCCAGAAATGCAAAAGTTTCATCGCCGGGGGGGATTGAGGGATTCTCAGAAGAATGAGAGAAAACTTATATTGACGGACCATCGGCTTGTCATCTCTCCACATATTCCGCCAGATGCAGATGGTGCCTTCGTGTTTTTCGTCACAGCCATCGATAGCATCGGTGATCCCGGATGGGTCGACATGTTGTGGATAGCTTCGCCGACGGTAACGCCTGAAACTCGACGCCTGTGACTCCGGTTTCGCTGAAACGGTACGGTCTGTGAAGGGAGTGTAGAGGTGAGCTATCTCGTGCACCAGCTGCGTCGCGTGTTGACCTGCCAAGTCACTGTCGGGCAAAGGTCGACCTAGACAGAATAAGTGAATACTCCAGTCGGGAGTACGAGAACAGCCCACCGTGTAGATGCTCGTTCCCACAACAGCCACAAGAGTCGCAGAGCTCCAAGCTCACAACCAAATACTGCCCTGTACATACCTAATACCATGACGATGTGTCAGGTTACGATCTAGCTGCCACGTACGTCGAGCGTGTCGGTTGCGGTCGTCGTTTGCAGAGGCATCTCTACAAGTTTGTTTGATCGCGCGAGAAGCACGGGAAGTGAGTAGCCCGTTGCATCGTTCTCTTCGAAACTTGGAAGCCGTGCTTAGTACAATTCTCCTTCTGTATGAGGGAGGGCGAATTGAGATCGTGGAGTCACATGACCCCTTGGCATTCGCAAAAAGTTTCACAGTTGGAAACCGGCGTCACAGTACCTAGCGGCGTCACTACCGCAGAGCTGGACCAACTTTTGAGTTCATCATGGTCTGCAGTAAGTTGGTATTGGAGATCGCTTCCTCTGACGTCCCTCCTACTCCCTTCAGCAGTCGGACGACGTTGGAGACAAATAAACATGAATCTTTCAAGATCGCGAGCCGACGTATCGACGTGTCTCATGTTTAATTAGTTGCTGTCTGGTTCAGAAACCCGTGATCCATACTTTCCGCAGTATTGACTAACACCCGCGCGACGCGGTCATGCAGAACGATTAAGCAGAACTGCACCGAGAGCGTCCGTGAAGATGGCTTTAAAGTGGAAGCTACGTCACACCCATGCCGAAACCTGGCTAGAACGATCGAACATGTCACGTTCGACCAGACTTGAATTCCGTTGCCGTGGCAGGTCTTGATCACGCCAGCCGTCGTCAGTGCTTCAGCCAAATCTATAGATTCCCTCTCGCCGAATCCGCCGTCTTTCCTTTCTGGGTTCGTTTGTTGGAGAAGTGCCAAACCAGGGTGATACGGTATACCATCTTTGAAACGGTGACCTCTACCAAAGTACGTCCGGCAGTGCCTTATGTGCGTCCCGTCTCTTGCATCCTAGCCAACCTGGGAAAAGAACGCGCTCCGTCCAGTAGGTCGGCTGCGCTCAAGTTGTGGAGCGTTCGTGAGAATGGCAAGTCCGTTTCGTCGCTAGACTGATAAGAGTTGGCAGAAACGGGCCGCCATTCCTACCGGGGTTTCCGGCATGCGCGCGAAGAAATGTCATCATCAAACGGGGAGACCAGTCACCAGGGATTTAAGAAGAGTGACAGCCTATGGTCGGTCTTCCAGCCCACGCCCTCCGGCCAATTCAGACCCCCCAGCGTCTTTAACCTCATGATGCTCCTTTCCCTTGTTGCCGCGCTGGGCCTCATCGCCCCTGCGCTCTCTGACTCGCCGTCGTACTATCTGAAGTATGACGACAAGTATGACGACAAGGGTGCTTCCCTCCGCGATCTCACCTGCGCATATGGCGAGGACGGCCCCCTCACTTACGGGTACAAAACGCTCGGTGATATCCCTTCCAATCTATGCGTCGGGTCGGCCCCCCATATAAAGTCGTCCTCGTCGCATTACTGCAACAGCTGCTGGGAGCTCACCTACACCGACAAATGGGACGATCATCTGTCTTTCAATTTCACGGCCATGGACAAACCCACAGATAGCTCGGAACTAGGGTTCACCACCTCATCGGATTGCATGGAGCGCATTACGCATGGCACGGAAACCGTCTTGGTTACTGCTCATCGCAAGTCACGGAAATGGTGCTTCCCAGACGAGAATTAAGGTGAGCCGCCCGTTTCGTCTCGCGTCGTCTTCTCCGTTGACCGTGGTCATGGCGATCGAGCAGGTCTCCAAGTTTCAGGTCGTTGTCAACTTCAATTGTCCCCCCCTCGCGATCCGTTCTTTTCTGATACCCTCCTTTTGCCACATTCCTTTTTTTTCTATTCAGCGTGTTTGCAAAGTTCTTGTACGTCATCTAGGATATAACGTACGAGCTCTAGCTCCTTCATCTTGTTGACGAGATACGCCCTTGGTGCGTGTCGAAAAATTACATGATACCTTAGTACTCTAGAGCTGCCAAAGACATCTTTCGCGTCGTAGACGTTCGCGCAACTTGGCGAATTTCGACTTGCAATCCGGATTTCCGCTCCTCCACCCGTTCCTTGACCAATTTACCATACCTATACCTTTTGATTCTGCCGGCAGTTCTCCGATTCTGATGCGTTTGCGACTCGAGTAGAATTGTATCAGGTTCATGCCACAGGTTTCTGGACTGAGTTCGTCGCAAGCGTTTCACGCTCGACTGATCGGATCGCCGCCGATAGGGCCATCTTGAATCCAAGACGCGCGTGCCAAGTTTCGGGCTTGTATGTGGGATCTCCATGACGTTCGTCTTGGCCACGCACGAGACGGCACCCCCCCGCGATCGGAATGCCAAGGCAGGATGGCGGCTTCGACTGCCCTGCTTCGTCCGTCCGTCTGGGAATTCTGCTGGAGACGCCCGCCGACGTTCTAGCTACGACAGAGCGCGGTCAGCTCTTCTTCTCCCACGACGTCGTCTTCCGGAAGCGGACGTTCCCTCCGCGAGGCGCAGACACATCAGGGTTTATGACATTTTCACGATATGAAAATGGCGAAAATCTCGAGGGAATTTAAAATTTTACTGGAAAACCAGCACTTCTTTGCACTGTAAACGCTGAGAAAATGTCATTAACCCCGATGTGAGAGACATGCGAGGTACTACATACGAACGCGCGCTTACGACCGTCGTCCACCGTTTTCGTTTGCCACCGTCGTCGTTCGCATGGACGCGATTTGGTGACGATAAAAGTGCGAGACAGTGCGAGCCCCACCGATTCCCAGACAACGCGAGAGGTACGACGAACGGCTCGGCCGTCTTCAGGCCCCTTTACCAAGCCGACCCGCGTTCAACCCGCGCACCTTGGAGACGGTGTCCCTAGAGTCGTCTCGCAGGCATCGTGTGGCGCGAGCGCAGAAGACCACCAGAAGTTGAACACGCCCGAAACTTGCAGTGCCCGCAGCGTTTTATCCCGTCTCGTCGTGGACGCTCACCAAGGACCCCGCCCCCTGCCGTCCGGGGATGCTTTGAAAACGTCCCGAGCGACGTTAGCTGGAGCGCTTTCGCTGGGGGACTACGGACACGTCAATACCTGGGACGTACGCCCCGTTCGAGGATTAGGCGACGAGCTCACATGCGGTCCGACGGACGCTTGACGTTGACAGGGGAGGGGTAAGATCATCCTGTTCGTGTCTCCGGCGGTCGGCAGAAAATGCGGTGCCAGGCATCCTTCCACACCACACGATCGGTCCTCGTGTTATCGACCTAGGAGGGTGACGACCCAGGCATGCTTGGATGTGAAAGAGTAATGGGGAGAGCCGATGCTGATACGCACCTAGTAGCCAGTGAATGGCAACTGGGTCCTGCGCAGATTTACCTGCCCTCAGGCCCGACACCTGTCAGCTGAGGTCAACCCAAGTAGTCGATGCCTCCAAATCAGTCCGGCTTCTGAAGGAAGCGTCGACCATATGACGCACGCGTACGCATGGCGCACCGGGGTAGACGCCTCCGCCATGCGAATTAGTCTGGTCACCAGACTACATGCGAATGCTCAGGCTGGAACGGCGTCCTTGGCCGATGGTACGTCTCTCTTGCCGCGCAAGGGATCCTCTTGCGGTTTTGCGGTCAGCGGGGACACGAGCCCGACGCCGACCTGCTGACCTGTCCTCCGCCGGGAACACGAAACAGGGGACACCGGTTTCCAGACGTGCGCTCCCAAAAAGGGGACGCAGCGTGCCCCCGCGAACGTACGGCGTATAAATGCGGCGTCCTGCTGGGGGGTCATGTCCCTCCAGCCTACCCCGCCAAGTTTTCATCCACGTCCTCGTCCGACATGAAGTTCGCGTCTCTCCTCGCCGCTGCGCTCGCGCTCCCAGTGTTCGCACAGACCGAGAGCCTCTCGTACGACACGACGTACGGCGACGCTTCCCTCTCTCTCGCCTCGTTCGCCTGCTCGGACGGCACCAACGGCCTCATTACCAGAGGCTATACCACGCTCGGCTCGCTCCCTACCTTCCCCAACATCGGCGGGGTCGACACCGTCGCTGGGTGGAACTCACCCGCGTGCGGGACGTGTTACGAGGTCACGTACGGCGAGAACACGATCGCGGTCTTGGCGGTGGACGTGGCGTTGGATGGTTTTAACCTGTCCGAGGAGGCGATGAATAGCGCCACGGGTGGGTTGGCGGTCGAGCTTGGGAGAGTTCGGGTCACCTCGACGCAAGTCGATCCGTCGGTTTGCGGACTCTGAATTAGTTCGACGGTTGGTGCGACCAAAGCTTGTCGTATGGCGCGCCGAGGATGCTCACGAACGAAACAGGGTGTGGACTTTACTTGCATGGCAGTTCGGGGACACGCATTCAAAGGACGTTTTTTTTATTGATACCGGGTGATACATTTGGCTTGTCGAGAAGATGGACCGTTGGTACACTATTGACGCGGGTGAGGCGAAGGACTCTGAAGCAGCGTATATGCACGTACATACTTGTCGAATCATGCGTCTCATAACCGATAAACCCACAACGCCGTGAAACACGCGCCGTAGCGCTCGACGGTGGACGACAGCGCCATCAAAGGTTCGTTGAACAACCGCCAGAGTCCGAGCATCACGGGAACCACGACCGCACCCGCGATGACCTTGCGCGTTCGCGACGAAAGGCGGACGGCGCCGAGCCAGGTGGTTCGGATGACGTTTGCCCCCTCCACGGCATGGACGACGACGCTGGCCACGAGCCCCGCGTACAACGCCCAACTGCGCCATGGGAACCGGGCTAGGCCGGTCTTGACGAACTCGTAGTCCAGCTCGGCCGGTCCGACGGCGAGGATTGGCGCGGAGGGATCTGTCGGGGCGAGTCGGTGGGTGTAGACGTGGATTGGCAGGAATATGAGCGCCGTGTAGGCCGCGAGGCTCAGCGTGCTCGTGAGTTTGCGTGGTCGGTTGGAGGTGGGCGCGAGGAGCCTGCGGGCAACGCCGGACGCGACATGTATGACGAACGGCGTCAACAGGAGGTACTTTTCTCCGAACGGGGTCTGGTAGTACTCCCTGCCCAACAGCTACGCGGGTCAGTGCACGCCGCGACGTGGACGTCTCGGAGCATACCATGAGGTTAGAAGACAGGTTGGATCCGCCCACGTTCGCGAGGAGTGGCGCGGAGAGATGGACGAGAAGAAACGACGAGAGGAACGGTGCAGAGGCATGAGCAACCTTGGCCAGCGTCGACGTCTCACTCATCGCCGCGTCGGCATCTCCCGATCAACTACCATCTTCGGCTCATGTTCGGTCCACCTGCCAGTAGACCACTTCACGACGACCACCACTGCGCAATCGCATCGAGTATCGTGGCGAAGACTTAGCAGTATATGCACATATCTTCAACCTGTTCTGACTCTTCGTCTCTTCTGGAGCGCGAGCACGACTTACAGCCGCTTTCCAGACTACGGTTCGTCATTATCATCGACGAACCAAGCTGCTTGGCAAGCATTTAATTACATTGCGGTGCGCGACCGCAGCCGTTACGGACACTGAGATGTTCAGACCAACACATGACTGGTGTAAGGATGGATGCTCTTCAGTATCACATCCGAAATTGACGGCCGGGAGATGGGAGGCTCGAACACTCTCCATATTGAAGACCAGAGAGATTGTTTAGGAAGAGCAGGACTTTCCCTTTCACGGCCATCCACACTGGTGGTCCTCGGGGTGAACTACACCACCTCGTTTGTTGGGATGCAGGGCCTCACGAGCACTTATGCAATGGGTGTTGATGGCTCTCCGATCATTCTGAAACCTGACGCGCGTTCTGGTAAACCACTCTACTCTCCCCGAGTTCGTTTCATGAGCAGATCGTGTCTTGGCAGGTGAGGTATACGGATTCCGAGTCGATACTCGCTCGCAGTCTTTGGTCTCGTGTCCGTGTTTGTATCACGCGCTTCAGACAGATACATGACCTTCGTGAAGGTCTTTATATACTCAGAATTCCGCGCTGACTGATAGAAACCATACCACCTGGAGCAAAACTTCCGCGCGTGTTCGATGTCCATCGAGCTAGATTTCGATATCGCTATGTCATGTGCGCCTATTGGCATGCCCACCTCTGTACTATATCTACATTGGATCCCATAGAGATAGCAGTACTACGTCGTCTCTGATACCCGTACGTCCGCTCGCCTGTATTCCAGCCGTTGGCCACGGCCGGCTTCCACGTCAACAACCTTGCAAGTGACTCCTCGGAGCTTATTCGTAGTACGTGCCTTTCCAGTGACCAGCAACACACGACAACTTTACATTGTATAACAATAAACACCTACGAACACACGTCTCTAGTTTTGCAAACAACCTACGAGCCTCCGACCATCTGGCGCGTTCTGCATCCGTTCCGAGGAGAAAGAAAACGAGACGAGCTAGAGCGTGTCCAAGTAACGGCACGCGCGATCGAGCTGTACCGACGTCTCCTTGATCTAACGGCCAGTCACCCCTTACCCCAAAGAAAC
>JBBPMC010000881.1:0-15479 GCA_038090115.1 Strobilomyces echinocephalus
ATATGAAAACAAAACATAGATATCATAAGTTTTGAGATAAATATCTAACATGATATGTGTTATATTTGGCCATGCCTCAGATGTTCAATTCACTTGAACTTCCATGACCATATATGGAAATATTAATATTTGGTTCTATTTACTATTTCACATATATATATTTCAATTTATAAAACTTTCAATAAATTGTGTATTCTATTAATAGATTGTGTAGCACAAGCTCTGAATGAGTCATCACCCTAAATATATCTTTCTGCATTAGCAAATCACATAATAAAAAACCCAGAACATTTCTCATATATGATAAATCATGTAACACAATTGTCATTTTGTGTATCACAATGTGTTTCTCTCCTATATAGAATATGATGCCAAATACATTATAATACAGTATGCAACACATTTCCAAAACACCTTCAAAAGTTTGTGATGACACACAGAAAACTTGTCTCTTAGACACATTTTTTACTACCAAAAGATGTGTCTAAGAGAGCCCTAGATGGAGTCCCTTGAAGTGTTATTACACTATCAAATGTAACTGTTACAATCACGGAAGAGGAACAAGAATTCTTCCAGTTGGAATACACCCACTTCGTGGGAGGGTACTACTCCCTATGGTCTACCCCTTACCCAGAAGGTTAAAAAGGGACTTAGTTCTCACGTTATCAGAGTCTCCACATATGCCCTGTTTCTTTCCGTCTCCATGCTTACAACCATTGCTGTGTATTACTAAATGGAGCTCCATTTTCTCCTCTTCCATCAGACTCCCTTTGCCCTTCCACCTTCTGCTTCCATTTGCCTGTATGACACTGCCTCACAGACACCCATTCTCCTTTAGGATCTCTCCTTCAGCTCTATGTAGTTCCAACTTCCTACAAGCTGTCAATATATAAAGCCAGTGCCTGTACCATATTCCTTAGCTAGTTCTATACAAACATAGCTTCGATTCTGGCTTCCACAATCAACAGTTCAATTGTGAGACCCCTGAAGCTTTACTGGAGACTTCACTTCACTCTTGATGAAGTGCTCACTAGAATTTATGCCCCTATGTAATAGTAACATATGGTCCCCTCATCCTTCATCTATCAGGAAATCCCTGATCCTTGTCTTCATCTCTCAACCATCTAGATTTGTGGTTATCCCTGCCCAGGCCAACTGTAATAAAAGGTTGAAGCTCTTCACATTCTGCTATCACCATTGTAAGCAGCTGCCATTTTGGACTCAGTCTACCATGCTTTCTCCTCTGCCTGGAGGAACTTTGAGAGTGTCCCTGACAACTTATTCAACCCTCCTACCTCCAAGGAAAAAGAACTCTCCTCTAACCACGATGACCCACTTCTATCTTTACAAGAAGAAGAAGACCAGACCCTAGCCCATAGCTTCTCAGGTTCCATTGCCTTTTCTCATGCCTCCACTCCACCTTCTACCACTACAGTTTCTTCCCAACTGCTCTTTCCCCTCCCTCAGCCTTCTACAGCACTTCACATATAGCCTTCTCTGTCCACAGGAACTTTCTTTACTCTTTGACCACCTTGTCCTTCAAAGACACTGAAAGTCACTATGACCTCAATACTCAAGTCCACTGAACTCTGTCTCAACAAACCCCCTCACTATAATGGCAGCTATGATAAAACCCAAGAATAGATGCTGGCCATTAAAATGTACTGTGCAGTCAACACAGAGGTCTACAACAACAATGAGCAGAAGATCCTCTTTACCTTGTTCTTCATAACTGAAGGGAACACAAAGACCTGGTCATTCATCTTTGCCAAAGGATGCTTTACCAAGAAATCCTTCAGAACTTTTAAGGACTTCAAAAAACTTTTTGAAAAGAAGTTCTACCACAATAATATCCCCAGCAAAGCCATAATCTGGCTAGCCACACAACAAATGACCAAGAAGAGAGCCTTATACTTCCCTTTCCTCAAAACCTATATGATACAACCCTAAGACCTAAGTCCTCAGGTTACCACTTGGCAACTAATGTCCTTTGAAGAGTAAAGGGGATGGGTTGAAATCTAGACTAGGCTGGCCTTAGAGAGAAAGATGCCCAAGTGAACTAGACTGGGGTTGCCAGTTGACGTTCACTGGGTTTATATATTTAGAGACTATATAGGTTTACATAAGGTGTTTCGTCTATAAGTGTCCAAGCCCTTTGCTCTAGGGCGCAGAAGTGTGGCTGAAATGCATATCAAATGTGAAACATGGTGATGAGGCGGAGATGAAACATGTGAGATGGAAGCGTAGTGAAATGGAAAAAAAGCATGAGAAGTGTTTATGAAATGCAGAGATGAAACATGATGGGAATGGAAGAGAAGAGAAGCATGCACAGGCCTTTGGCTGTGTCAAGGGTGCGACATGCGCGAGGTGGAATGAAGGGTGAAACAAGTGATGATGGTGCAGAGATCAGAGGGTGAGGCTATGGCCGTTGATCCTGTGATAAGATAAAAGATAATATGTGATAAGATTAGATAAAAAGAAAAAGAAAGATAAGTCTGTAAGTCCTTGAGATGTCATTCAATAAGGACTGGGTGAGTGGCAAAGCGTAACACTATATCTCTGAATTCCAGGAGGAGGTTGTCCTCATCCAAATCACCGACCAAAGAGCCCTCATCGACTTTTGGTCTTGCATCTCCCATTTGATTCCCTTTGCCTTCATTGCCTCGTCTTCATCTCTCTTTTGGTCTTGCATCTCTCATTTGATTCCCTTTGCCTTCATTGCCTCGTCTTCATCTCTGGATGTTCTTGTCATCCCTTTTGTCATTTCTGCTCAGTATTCGTTACCAGATTGGTTGCCATTGACTGCCGGATACTTGTAACCACTGCCACATCTGTGTCATCATTGGCTGGATTCATCTGGACTTCACTGATTCTTTCTGTTAGGCACTACTTTGGTCTAGCTACTTCTTCTCTCCCTTCCTACCTGCTTAGAACCCCTTGGGACAAGTCCTACTTACCCAACCTCTCTACCCTTGGTAGTCCCCCATCGCCCCTTCATTTTTCTTACAGTGAATCCAAACCATGGACACCTCCCCTACCACAATTGAAAAATGGTACTTCACAGTGGTCTACTTCCAACCTGCATCCTACTACCCAGAGATCTAGTACTCATCTGGGAGTGCACCCTGACCCTCCTCATGGAAATTGATTCCCGAAACCCCTAGACAACTTTGCTGACCAATACAAGGGGTATTCTCTCCTGACAGTGCTTTCATTGCCAGTCCCGAGGTCACTTTTATGTCCATTGCCCCACCTATCGCTCTCCCTTCTGTTCAATCTTCACATCTGGCTATATCTAATGTGACTGTCTTGAAGCCCCCTTCGATCTCTCCAGCACCTCTTCTAATCCCCTGGTATGAGGAACTAACTTTGGACTTTCAGATTGAGTTGGTGACTCGACTCTATGAGGAGGGTAATGTTACAATTACAGATGAGGAACTGGATTATTTCCGTCAAGAATATACCCAGTTCCTATTGGAGAAGTGACTCAATGGTTAAGGAGTATTTGACTCCCTTTTATTCATATGCTTTATTCCTATATGTCCCCTTAACAATATATCTTCTTGTGTATCATCATTAATAGGGTTCCACTTTTCCTTCCTGTGGTGGATCTCTGTTGCCATTCTGCTCTCCATCATCTGTTCTGCAATTAATTTCCTTGACAGCATGGACACCTGTTCTCCTCTAGGCTATCTTTTTTTCAGGCCTACATAGCTCCATATCCCCAGAATGTGTATGTATAAATAGAAAGGTGCCTTATATAGTAGTTCTCCAGCTAGTTTTACACAATCCAGCTTAGTTTCTGGCATCCATGCTTGATGGTTTGATTATGAGACCTCTTCAATAAAAGACTTCACTTCATTTAAGAATGAAGTGCTTGCTATATTCTACACATTAGCATAACACAGACTGGCACTTTGACTGCCATGACACGATGTCAGTGTCTATCTTGATGACATAAGCACCAGTAGAGTAGCTAGTGTTCTTGCAACCACCATGATTTGCATTAGAATAGGTGGTGAACAGCTGGAATATTGTAGAATCAGGGGAATAGATGATGGCATGGTCTTTAGTACTCTAAATATAGTGAAATAGATGCTTTATGATGTGTTAATGGGTAATGCCTGGATTTGAGGTGAAGGAGGCAAGCTGGCCAACTGTGTAAGTGATGTCTGGGTAAGTGGTGCAGCAAAGGTACTGTAAGGAGCCAATAGCACTGCCATGGTCAACAGAATGCATGAAAATGTAATCTTCAGCTGTCTTAGGGCTCTGGTTGTGTGATAGACATAAACCAGATCTCCATCCATCCTACCATCAATCTTGGAAGCATATCCAACTCCCTGCCAACTCATACAGCCCCACATCATCAAAGAACCTCCTCCAAACTTGATAGTTCCTTCAATCAATCTGTCACTAAGCCCTTCACCTGCCTTTTTCCACACTCATTTGTGCCCATCTGACCCTAGATGATTGATCTTGGTCTCATCAGACCATATGACCTTCTTCCAGTCCTCTATAGTCCAATCTTTGTAGGCATAGGCAAAGTCAAAACGTGCTTTGCCATGTCTAAGTAAAAGAAGAGGTCATTTTTGCTTAACTACAGCCGTCATGCCAGATTTTTTCAAGTGCTGGTGAACTGTATTAAGGGAGAAAGGCTGATTGATAATATTGAATAGTGTTTTGGTCACTTGAACTGCATTTTCTGCCTTATGAGAAGTGATAAGATGAATTACATAGCGAATATTGGTAGGAGAAAGCTTGAATGGATGACCTCCAACAGACTTTTGAAGCTTAGAACAATTCTTGAAATGAAGTCTGGATATTGTTGAATGGTGAATACCAGTAGCAGAGGAAATAAAGTGAGTAGAATGACCAGAATCAAGCATAGTGAGAATGGTATTCTTTTGGGTATTAAAAAGGGATCTCATGATGGATGATGTTGGGAATAAAGAAGTGTGTGAACATTTTCAAACTCAGATGGAATGTTTATATGTGTATCTTTGTTTGTATAACCAAACAATTGTAAATATCATCAAATTTGACTAAAGTAGCACTTCCCAAATCAAAAGTGATAAAAAAAGTGTTGCAATGATATTGTTGTCTTAACATGGGTATATCTCTTGACTGTGTGAATTGAGCCAAGAGTGTCTACTATCTTTGACTCTATTAGAGCTAAGCATGATTCCCACAGGTTTTTGCAGTGCACTTTGTGCACTGTATCAAGGTTAGTTATTGTAGTGCTTTTTAAAGTCACTGTATACAATCCAGTTTAGTTTCTAGCCACTCCACATTCCAAGATTGGCTAGTGTAAAACCCTCAATAAAGTCTATGTTACATTTTAACAAAATGCTACTAGATTCTATGCATCTACATAACAATCTGGACTCTTGTGTCTAGTCAAGCTAAAAAATTACCCAGTAATATGTTTAAAGTGGGTTTTCACTAAGAAGTATGATGCTGATGGGTTTTTCAAGCTGTATAAGGCTTTGTCATATCCCAACAACTCTGACTCCTATGCGCTCACTCTAGGCCATCTTCGAATCCTTTGCGTACCATTCCTTTTGGACCCTCGCACTTCGTCTCAGAGTCTCTCTCCGGCCTTCGGACTTTGTCTACACCGCCTCCTATTATCTCCATTTGTACTTTCCTTTTATCTCCTAGTTGCTGTGACCTCCATTCCCTGTACCTACGACCCTGTGTTCCACATGTTATCTACGACCCTATCATTCCTCCCGCCACTCCATATGCCTCGTCCATTCTATTGCTACAATACTTATGAACCCTGCACCAGGACCATGTGGTCCCCTGCATTCTTTACTTCAGACTCTGATCACTACTTAGTATATAAACTGTACAATCTCCGCCATGTAACCTCAGTATGAATATTGACTTAGTTTCCTCCTCACACGTCCTGTTGCCCTCACCCTACTCATCTCCTAACTCCTGTGTCCTACCCTCCCATCCCGAACCTTTGATTCTCCGAGGACTCGGACTTGAGCAAGAGCGCGACACATAAGTCCTGCGCTGATAGTCCTACTCCTAATTACCCTCTGTTGTCGTTACCCCTTGGACCCCTGGTCCACCTCTGTGCTAACCCTTTACTCCTAAGACCTCTGACCGGACTTGTATCCGGAGGACCCGGACTTAACAGGCTTGCCTAGTCACCTAGGACTTTAGTCAACATCCTGGCTTTGAGTTTCTTGAAATTTTTTACCACAATGTGCTTGCCTATTCTCTGCATTAGCCTTGCTTTGCCTGCTATTCATGATATGCACCTATCGTTTGGAGAAGGAGTGAACAATGTGAGTAAAGCTCATGTTATGAGCGACAATGAGTTACTGAAAACAGATAACAGTGGGAATCCTGTCTGTAGTATTTAAAAATCTAGTCCAATCTGATTGTTTGACCCCAAAATGAGGCAACCAGACTGAAACCGGTCCTAATATGATCCCCTAGCATGGCAACTGGCAACTGGACTGAAAAAACTGGTCTTATATATTGATTGATTAGTTGCAACCAGTTTTGAATTGGTTTGTGTGAAACTGATTGCTGACTGGTTATTTGAGCTCCAACCACTTAGATATTGGTGAACTGAACCTAGCTAAGATTTCTAGTTTCCATTCAATCCAGGATTCAAAGAAGATGGTGCACAGATGGCTGAGATATGATTGTTTTCGCACCACATGTCAAACATATACCCTTCCAAACATCATCTACATGAATATGAGTGAAATAAATTCTGAAAAATCTGGAAAAAATAGGGGAAGCCTCTCTAATATGGTAGTGTGGCTGAACACTGGTTGCAACCAGTTTCAACTGGTCTTTCATGATATTCAAATTGACAGCAACTACAACTGCAGTCTAGTCCAATCCAGTTGCCAGTTTTTTGACTAGTTGTAGACTGGACTTTGAAACACTACCTGTCTGTGATCCTCACAACCTGTTTCATCAAAATGACTCATTAGATCTGCTTCAGTTAGACTAGTGATATTTTTCCACCTTTATAGGTAAGAGAAGTATGCACAGACTATGTTAGCTAATAAATTATGGGAATGACATGACACCTTTTCTACCTGATTAGGGACTCCTTTTGTTCTTTATTTCAAATGGGTGTCATGGAACCAACACTTCTTCACCACAGTGCATCCCAGTCAGATAAAACTATACTGAGTAAAATCTCATTCCCAGGCTGTTATATATTACTATCAATGGAGATCAGTGGTTTTTATGTAGTGCTTCTTTAGAAAGATCTGGTGTTCCTGATTATGTAAGCCAGGCACAGGCATGCACCTAGATGTTGTATAAGGCAAACATCCTTTTTGGTTAAGTTCATGATTTTACAGAAAACTTAGTAGGTTTTACACTTACCCCTTAGAGTTCATTAGGTTCTAAGTTAGGGGTTGTTAACTTAGGTTAAGTTAGGCTGTTGACATGCTATATCAGCTTTCATTTTGTTAAGGATGGACTACTGATGCTGATTACTTACTTAGTGTTACGCTTCGCTCCTCATCCGGTCCTTATCAGATGACATCTCAAGGACTTACGGACTTATCTTTCTTTTTCTTCTTATCTAATCTTATCACATCTCATCTTTTATCTTATCACAGGATCAACGGCCATAGCCTCGCCCTCTGATCTCTGCACCATCGTCACTCGTTTCACCCTTCGTTTCACCTCGCGCATGTCGCACCCTTGACACAGCCAAAGGCCTGTGCATGCTTCTCTTCTCTTCCATTCCATCATGTTTCATCTCCGCGTTTCATGAACGCTTCTCATGCTTCTCTTCCATTCTACCCTCCTTCCATCTCACATGTTTCATCTCCGTTCCCTTCTATGTTTCACATTTGATACGCGTTTCAGCCACACTCCTGCGCCCAAGGGCAAAGGGCTTGGACTAGTATAGACGAAACGCTTATGTAAACCTATGTAGTCTCTGAATATATAAACCCAGTGAACGTCGACTGGCAACCCCAGTCTAGTTCACTTGGGCATCATCCTCCCTAAGGCACACCCAGCCTAGATTCCAACCTTCCTCTCCACTCTCCATAGAGTTCTTGGTTGACAAGTGGTAACCTGAGGACTTAGGTCTTAGGGTTGTATCACTTAGAGTTATTTTTGAGAATATACATGCATAATACAGGCATAAAGAGTTCCATATCTAAAGTGATACTAGGTATCTTGTCACTACCTTTCTTTGCAGCTTTCTCTTGCTTCTAGAAGATGTTCTAAGGTCAATGATGACAATGAGGCAACTAATAAGAGACTCACTGGACTAAAGCCAAGGTGTTGGATAGCAGTATTGAGATTTTTGTTAACAAGCGATTGAACCAATGGGCTGGCCATTCCATTCTGCATCTCAACGTCAGCTGCCTTATATACCTTTTGTTTTGCCACCTGCTTTGCACAGGCAGTAAAGACTGACGACTCTATGATAGAAATAATGTGGTGGGCATAGGCAAGGCACTCCTCGGGTACTTGCCTGCCAAGGGCAATGTATATGGAAATTTCCACCCAGCTGACAAGTTTGATTTGGCTGCCCTCCTCACTCTAGCAGGGAATTTTGGAGTGGTGTGTCAACTTACCTGCCTGTTATTACACAGGTGGGAATAAGTCACTGATAAGGGCCTCATTGACCAGGGTTCCCTTAAGGAATTTGGTCTCATCTTCCTTTGCCCAGATATAGTTGTCCAGGGTTCTGATTTGATGGGCCTTAAATGTGTCATTGAGCTTGGCATGTTGCACCTTACCCTTAGCACTTTCCTCAAACACCTGCACCTTGAGTGCACATCCAAAAATGAATGGAGGGAAGGTCCTAGTAGCACGATGCTGCTACAACTTCTTCAGAGTGAAGACACTAGTTGACAATCACTGTGCAGTGTTGCTTCAAGCTGTATAAGGCTTGCCTTGTTAACTAGGACTTTAGTCAACATCCTGACTTTGAGTTTCTACAAATTTTTGCCACAGTATGCTTGCCCACTCTCTACATTATCCTTGCTTTGCCTACTATTCATAACATGCACCTAGGTCTGTCAATGTTACACTTGGCCCTTGGTGGAGATGAGCGTAGCCTTGAGAGGCAAGATAACGGCAGGGACAAGGAGTTCCAGAGAAAATCTCCCAAGTGGAATATCAAGGGTTTCCCCTTAGGGCTTCTAAGGTGGATGAAGAGTTCAAGGTAGTACCCACTCAAAGTAGGGTAAGGACTTATTGAAACAAGGGGAAGGCAAGGGAAGGGAGCTTGTGATATATTCCAGAGAGTACTCAAGGAGGTCAAGCTTAAGGAAAATACATGGGTGACAGGGCAGGTTAGAGATAAGAAGATAAGCGAATGAGTCATGAAACAAGAAGAGTGAGTCATCTGTGATAAGAGATAAGGGCTGTGTGCCCAACTATAGTAATACAACGGAAGGTCATGGAATGTGTTGGAACATTCCAGGGATTCCTGGGAAAGGCTTAGGTAAAACAGCCAGGTTAAGCCGGCAATGTAGGCGAGAGACAAGAGCAAGGGAAAAGACAAGACAGGAAAGAAATTGTAACAGTCAACATCTCCTATATATATTTCAATGGCAAGATTGACTGTAAAGTCTATATGGAGTAGCCTACCAATTTTACTGATGGAGATCCAAAGGAAGTCATCTGTCTACTGAAAAAAGCAGTATGTGGCATAAAGCCAGATAGAAATTGCTGGAATCACAAAATACAGTTGGTTTTCAAAGCTATAGAGTTCTTCTAGATCAATTCTAACACTGCTGTCTATGTCTATTCCAAAGATGACCTCTCAGTGATTTTCCTAGTGTTTGTGAACAACATGACCTTGCCTCTAAGTCCTGAAGTGTGATTAAGCAGTTGCTGGTTGACCATGGCAAGCACTTCAAGGTGCATGATCTGGACCTAACTTGCAAGATCATTATGATCACTTTAGGCATCTTCCAATGCTAGTACTGCATAGATATATTTAATTCCTTCAGAATAACAGACTGCAGGCCTGTCACCACTTCTATAAACCCAGTTGTTCTGCACTTCCTCTTTTGTAATACTTGTCCAGATATCTATTGCTTATTCTATTGGCTGGCTCACCTCCTTCACTATTTAAAGATTCTGTCCATTAGAATGTGGTCAAGCACCTGTTTCACTATGTCATGGGTACTCTCAAGTATGGCATCACCTATTCCATGGATCCTGTCATATACCGTATTCCAAGTACACTCCACCACATTCTGCCACACTCCGACACCAAGAACTCACGAACTCTGCTGCGATCTCGCGTTAGACGCAACGCCGCGCCTTCGGAGTTTCACTCCGCCATCTGCCTCAGTTCCCTTTCTGCTGATGTTCATCCTTGTAATCTCTTTAGTCTTAGTCTCGCCTCTTAGATCCCTCCGCACCTGTGCTCGCCTATGCTGCACCGGTTATGTCTCTTTCCGACTTACTCATAACTATACTCTGTTACTAATGCGATGTCCGCACTCCGTATATATGTATACATTAGAGTAGGTCACAAAGGGTTTCAAGATTGATGGATCTGTTAGAACTGGGTCCGCTCACTCCGCTATAGCTCCGGAACGTCGGAGCTAAGAGGTCGGATGGGTTTTGGGACTTCGGCTTCAGCGACTCAAGCGGAGCGCTGCGCCCTTGCTGCTCACAATGTTAGTCCCGGATTTGCGGAGAGGACAACAGAGGGGAGGACAGGGGAGACTCGAAGTGGACTGAGTTGCGGAGTGAGGATATCTAGTCGATAATCAGACTGAAGGTACAGAGGTCGTATCTACAACTATATATACGGAGTGCGGACATCGCATTAGTAACAGAGTATAGCTATGAGTAAGTCGGAAAGAGACATAACCGGAAAGCGGAGAATGGAGTCGGGGACATACATAGCCGGAGCTGTGCGGCATAGGCGAGCACAGGTGCGGAGGGATCTAAGAGGCGAGACTAAGACTAAAGAGATTACAAGGATGAACATAAGCGGAAAGGGAACTGAAACGGATGGCGGAGTGAAACTCCGAAGGCGCGGCGTTGCGTCTAACGCGAGATCGCGGCGGAGTTCGTGAGTTCTTGGTGTCGGAGTGTGTCGGAACGTGGCGGAGCGGACTTGGGATACGGTATATGACAGAAAACCTCAAGGCAGGGAAAATTCGTCCCTCAAACTCTCCCCAGGCCTCCTCCTTCTTTTTCATCAAAAAGAAAGACAGAAAACTTCGTCACTGCCAAGACTACCACTACGTCAACAAACATACCATTCGAGACGTGTATCCCCTTCCCTTAATTCCTGACCTCATCAACAAGCTCAAAGACGCCAAAATCTTCACCAAGTTTGACGTCTGATGGGGATACAACAACGTTTGTATCAAAGACGGATATCAGTGGAAAGCCGCCTTCATTACCCATAAGGGGCTTTTCGAACCCATGGTCATGTTCTTTGGTCTCTCCAATTCCCCCGCCACGTTCCAACGCTTCATGAATGACTCTTTCCGTGACCTCATCGCCGAAGGATGGTTGGTCATCTACATGGATGACCTCCTTATCTTTTCCCCTGACGCCAAGGTTCATGAAGAACGGACCAAACAGGTCCTCCAACGCATGAAGGAACTCGACCTTCACCTAAAACTCGAGAAATGCACCTTCGCCACCCCTGAGGTTGAATACCTCGGAATGGTTGTGAAACCTGGGGAAATCTCTATGGACCCCATCAAACTCGACGGCATCGCCTTCTGGCCTGTCCCTACCAAAGTCAAAGAAGTACGCTCCTTCCTTGGCTTTGCCAACTACTACCACCAGTTCATCCCAGATTATTCTACGGTCGCTTGTCCCCTCCTCGACCTCACCAAGAAGGACCAACCTTGGCATTGGCCGAAACCATGCCAAGAATCCTTTGACGAGCTGAAACGGTTATTCCTCTCAAAACCCGTCCTCACCCTTCCAGACACCTCGCGCCCCTTCACCATTGCCACCGATGCCTCTGAATGCGCCTCTGGCACCATCCTTCTCCAGACCGATGCCAATGGGGATTGGCACCCCTGTTCCTACCTCTCGCAAACGTTCATCGCCGCTGAACGTAACTATGATATCTATGATCACGAACTCCTCACGATCATCTGTGCCCTCAAATCCTGGCGACACTATCTCCAGGGCTCTTCTTTTCCGGTTCAGGTCTTCACTGACCATAAGAACCTCACCTACTTCTGTCAGGCTCAACACC
Source organism: Strobilomyces echinocephalus (assembly GCA_038090115.1). NCBI lineage: Eukaryota > Fungi > Basidiomycota > Agaricomycetes > Boletales > Boletaceae > Strobilomyces > Strobilomyces echinocephalus. Next base: position 12,200 of record JBBPMC010000881.1, read on the forward strand.
TGAACCGCCGCCAGGCCCACTGGCTTCTCGACCTCGCCAACTTTGATCTCAAGATGATCCATGTCCCCGGCAAACTCCTGGTCACCCCTGACGCCCTCTCTTGCCGCCCCGATCACTTCCCCCCGAGGGCTCTGATAACGCTGGTACCATCCTCCTCCCAGACTCCCTCTTCGTCTGCCTTGTGGATGTTGCTCTTCGCAACCACATCGCCTCTTCATCTACCTCAGACCCCATCTTCTTGAATTCCCTCCAAGCCATTCAGGAGGATATTCCCCCTGCCTTCTGCTCCCGCCTTGCCAATTGGCAACACCCTGATGGCGTCCTTATGTACAAAGGACGCATTTACATCCCTGCCAACGATTCCCTCCGCTGCTCTATCGTCGCCCGCTGTCATGACCATGACACTGCGGGACACCCCAGCGTCCTCAAAACGCGCCAACTCATCACCGCCAAATTCTGGTGGCCCGGCCTTGCCAAATTCGTCCACCGCTTTGTCGATGGCTGTGCTGCTTGCCAACAGCACAAGGCCAACACTCACCCCACCGTTCCCCCCTTATCTCCCATCGCCTCCTCCACTTCTCGCCCCTTCCAACAGGTCTCGTGTGACCTTATCACCGACCTCCCAGTCTCCGACGGCTTCAATTCCCTTTTGGTCGTGGTCGACCATGGGCTTACAAAGGGGGTAATTCTCTGTCCTACTAAGAAAACCATCACCGCCGAAGGAATTGCCGCCCTCTTTTTCCATAAAGTCTTCACTCGTTTCGGGCTTTATGACAAAATCATCTCTGATCGAGGACCTCAGTTTGCCTCTGCCTTTGCCAGAGAGCTGGGAAAACTCCTCTGCTACAACCTCTCCCTCTCCACCGCCTATCACCCGCAATCTGATGGGGAAACGGAACAGGTAAATCAGGAAGTTGAGACTTATCTCCGCATCTTCTGCGGGAACAGCCCTGCCACCTGGGCTGATTCCATCTCCCACGCAGAATTTGCTCATAATCACCGCCCTCACTCCATCACCAGCAAATCCCTGTTCTTCCTCATGATGGGCTTCGAACCCCATGCCCTTCCTTCCATTCTTCCCGATTCTGATCTCCCGGCGGTAGAATCCCGCCTCAAGGGACTCCTCACTGCCCGCGATAAAGCCCTTGCCTCCCATGCCCTCGCCCGCCAAGTCATGGCTTCCCACACCACAAAACGCTTCACCCCCTTCGAGAAAGGCGCAAAGGTGTGGCTAGAAGCCCGCAACCTGAAAAGGTTGATTTCCAATCCGAAGTTCACCCTGAAGCGAGAAGGACCCTTTACGATAACAAAGGTCTTATCGCCAATCACCTACAAACTCCGACTCCCCATCACGTGGAAGATTCACCCAGTGTTCCACGCTTCCCTCTCATCGCCCTATCGCGAAAATGACGTACATGGCCAGAACTTCCCCGCGCCACCCCCGGACCTTGTTGATAATGAGGAAGAATATGAAATAGAGAAAATTCTCCGCCATAAAGGCGCTCCGACGGCACGCCAGTACCTGATCCGATGGAAAGGGTATTCGGCCGAAGAAGACGCGTGGGTTCCCAAGTGGAACTTGAAACATGCAGCAGAGTTGCTGCAACTCTATAAGAACCTCCACCCTTCCGTATTCCCTTCCCCCAAGACCTCGTCTTCCGCCCCTTGCAAATCCCCTCGCACTAAACGCATCACCGCCATGTCCATCGACTTCTCTCCCTCTCAAACCCTTGTTGACATTGACAAAGCTCCTCTCCCTACTGCCGCTGAAAGCCTTGCCGCCGAGGACTTCCTCAATGTTATGGCGCCCGTATCCCTGGCCACCACACCATCCAAATACTTTCCCGCTCCCCACTTCCCTGTCCAGTCCATCGACCTCTCCACTTACACCCATAACCTCCGAGGGGATGACTTCAATGCCCACGACACTGTCACTCTCGTGCAATGTCTTACTGACCCCCGCTTCACCGTCCTCGTACCCAGTCACCTCGATCACAGCTCTCCCCTCTTCATGCTTTATCTGGCGTTCCTCCAATGTGAACGTCTCTCCCCCCTCGCCACCTCCTGGTCCACCAATGAAACCAGGAACGCCCTTGCCCAGGCTATGGTCCGCCAAATCCACCGCCTCCTGTGAACTGCCCTCCTGGATACCATGTATCAGTTAAATATGGACGAGTTCATGTCGGAAGTTAACCGCTACGCCCTGGAACAGTCGCTGGCCCAGGCCGTGCCCTTAGACTTCGACGAAGAAACCGAGGCTTTGTACACCTCTCTGAGCCCCTCTCCCACCCCCATTCCTCCTCCCATCGTCACTTTTCAACCAGAACCCCCTACAGCACTCCAGTTATACAACTGAATGCTCTATGACGACGACGTTCATCCCGTCCTCCCGCCCAGCGACTCCCACTACCATGCTGCCTGCTTCCACTGCTGTCACCTTGGCCATATTCACCAAGACTGTCGCAAATACCGCTGTCCCTACTGCCACTTCTGGGCCCCGGGTCATTGCATGACTGGCTGTAGGGCTTGCTACCGATCCCCCGCTCCCGTCGTTCCTTCCCCGTCCACATCATCCTCTGTTAGCTTGTCCTCCCGTTTGTCCCACTCCACAAGATCTGCCCGCATCTCCACTGGACGATACCACCCTAGTCATCACCCTCGTCCTCACCGTTCTCCCTCCCCTGGCTTCAATGCCTACTTTGACGACTACTATGACAACTACGACGACAACTATGACGACTCCGCCATCGTAAACATGACCGGTTCCCCCGGCCCCTTCTACTCGTCCTTTTAGGACACTCTTCGCTGGCCCTGTCTCCTCCCCTGGATGTGGGTTTTATTCTCTCGGAGCTTGAATGTAATAAGGGGGTAATGTTATGTTTTATTCTCTTTCACACGCCATTTGGCACGTTACTTCATTTTCTCTCACGGTTACCTTGCTTTGCCTTGGTGGCATTCGCTGAAACTTGTAGAATGTTCTACAAGTTTCCATGGATGCTGACGCGTCCCTTTCTTATCTCTCTTATCTCTGACCTGCCTGAAAGACCTCTGGTCTATATAAACCCCACGTACACATCCATGTATTTCCCAAGCTAGTTCTCCTCGAGTGTACTCCTAGTTCCTCGAATATACCTGCTAGCCTCACCTCCTTGCTCCTCGCTCGAGTCCTTGCCCTACTCTTGAGTGGGCACTCACTCTCCTCGTCGTTTCACCGAAGTGTCCCTTTGGCAGTCTCCACAGAGCGTCCCTCTGTCAAACCCTTGTCCTTGTTCACTATAGT
>JBBPMC010000882.1:0-15464 GCA_038090115.1 Strobilomyces echinocephalus
CACTTGTGCCTGGTGACCACTTCAGCCACTTTGTGGCTGAACTTGTTATTATGTATAGTTGTTGTGGTTGAGTAGTATAGAACTTGAGAGTCCGATGCAACAGCTTTTCAGTCTCTTACATTGGACTCCAGGTATGTCCCTACTACTCTGTAGCACTCAATCCCAGTCTCTTACATTGGACTCCAGCTGCCCTTATTCAGCTGCTTAACACCAAAGCCCCTTGGAACACAGCAATGTCTTTATTTCATTGCTCTACTTCCCATTGAGGGGCTGAATGTGGTGAGAGTGATGGTTTTCAAAGGTAGATATAATAGGTGATCAACTAATAGGGGACTGATAAAAAATAGAAGGTAAGTGTGACTCAGCAGAAGGCGAGTAGCAGTGACAGTGACAATGGATGGATGAGAGACGATCCACAAATGCAATGGGCAGGTAGAAGAGACAATAGGGAGCAAAGTTTGTTATAGGATGAAGCGAAAATAAACAGAGGGAGAGGAGATATGGGTTGATGTTTGAATATATGAAACTTCAGAAAGATGAGGCCATTGAGAGGCAATCCAGTGTGAAATCCAGTGGTATCAGTGCATGGAAGGATGCTCGAGAGTTGATAGAGGATTAAGGAGCAGCAGATAATGTGTGATGATAGGCTTAAAAGTCACAAAAGCGCACTATGAGCCTCAGTCAAAATACTTTCCAATAGTATAACTCATGATCCCAGCAACAAATCTGTTGTATGTATGCCTGGTGTGCGCTTCAGCCACATTGTGGCTGATGCTGTTGTTATATATAGTTGTTGTGGTCCATTAGTATAGAACTTAAGAGTCCAATGTCTCTTACATTGGACTCGAGGTATGTCCTTAATGCTTTGTAGCACTCCAATTTAGTCTCTTACATCAGACTCCAGCTGCCCTTGTTCAGCTGCTTAACAAGATCAACACAAAAATCAGTCCAGAAGGATATTCAAGGATGAGAATTGATTAGAAAGGAAAATGAGGTGAGAATCTGAGTTGATCTTGTGTGATAAGGGCTGGAGCCCAGGGCTCATAACCTGTTAAAAGTGAAAAGCTTGCCAAGGTTGGGGCACTTAGCCACCTACTGGATCAACTCAAGACAACTCTGGAGTCTATTGTGAGTAACTAAGAATGATATTAGGATAAGTAGCGAGGTATACAGACCTGAAGCCCACTGTGAGCAATCAAGGAGGAGACACAGAGGACTTCCAGGATATAAGTGCACTTCCAATAAACAAACACAAACACAACAAGGCTGAGAGTTTGACTCCTAGCCTGGGTAATATTTCAGTAAGCCAAGGGAGAGATGAAATCAATAACTCTATAATCTGAGTTATTGCTTAGTAGATTGATAGAGGAACATTTAGAAGATGATTAATCTTTAATCAAATGAACTTCTAGGAAGTTTGATGAAGATCTGATAGTGGAAGGTGATCTGTTTTCTGTTGAAAGAGAAGAAAGGATGATGTAAATGGCCCAAAATAAAGCCCTTTATATGTATGTATACCAATGGTGGCTATATACTCTAACACTTGCTAACCCTCAGGATTTCATAAAATGATCTCAAACCTCAGTGCTGTTTGGATGCTCAGAAACAGTCATGACCAGTCTGTGGAAAAGGTGATATCTTTGGAAGACATACAAAGTCAACAAATCCTCAACTGGTTTTAACTTACTGTCTCCATCATTTGAGCAATTTTTTTGACAAGGTGTTTCACTACCACATCAAGAATGATGTTCACTGTCCCCATCACCAGGTCAGGAAACAAAAACTGAGAAATAGGCAGTACATTGGTCTTACTTGTGGTGATGGGCTCCACCCCTGTGCATGGGAGTGGACCTATCTTCTTGAAAGTAAACTTGCCATTCCCTCCACAAAGAAGGACATGAAAAGTGACTGATTTGATGGAGACTCAAGTTATGCTTCAACAATGACAAGATTGAGAGCATAAAGTGGAGTAAAGGATGAATGAAGGAGGGCTAGAAGAGAGCAAAGTGGATGGCTAAGGGGGGGTGACTGGGAGCCCCATCATGGATGGAAACCATGACTAACCAAGATACTTCTGAAGCAATTTTAGTGCTAGTTTTAGCTGTTTGTCCATTGGTGGCTTTAAAGAACTGAATCCTGATTCTCCAACCTAGCCAGAATAGTACTGCTGGTGAGCAATGAGGCTTGAGAGGGCGAAGGTCAAGATGGAAATCAGGAATAAGAGCAGAGCTCTTATCTTCAAGGGTATTATTTGAATGAATATGCCATTTAACATGTGCATTGTTTATAACTGATGTATACTACTATATTATGAGAACTTTCCATAAATTTTCCATATTTGTTTGAACCTATTTAATATATCCATATAGATAATGTTTGGGAGGATATATATTTGACATATGATGTAAAATGATCATATCTTTGGATAAACCAATATCTAAGTAGTTGAAGCTAAAATAACTAGTCAAAAATCTGTCACAATTTAATAGACACTTCCACTTACATCTTTTATACTAGGTCAACCATGACTAAATATGGTGCTCAGCCCCATGAGGGTGGATAGAACTACCAACACTTGTTATAAAACTATACTAGAATATTGTATTGTCATGTGTTGTATTACATGCACTCTTTTTGACATGAAATAGACATGGCACCATAGATTTAGACCACATCTAATATGAAAAGCTGAATGTTATGGAAAAAACCATCAATGTGATATGGTAAGGTTAACTAACTGACAAATAACATGTGGAATGGACTGATAGGACCAGAATACAAGTGACAAGATGGAAATTTAAAGGTCTATAATACATGACAATCTAGTCATTGCACTTTACTAGTGCCATGGACCCAAATCCAAGAATTTGAGTATTAGACCTGTCTTGATACATTGCCATGATTCTATAGAACACCTTCTCCTAAAACTGGTAATATTAGAGGACTAATACTAGATACATATACATCCACCAATAATATTCACTCTATGAAGGTCAAGCAAGCAGATCAGGCTCTATTGTACTACAAGCAGCTTGAAGAAGCCATCTAATGTAAAGTTCACCATGGCCATTGCCATGTTAGTCGCAAGGGTGGCTCCAATAACCACTATCACCTATCATACCAGGAAATGATTCTCTGGGTAAAGAAGATGGTAGGCTACTATAGAACATCTCAGTATGTTCTGCATCTTACAATTTACTACCTCGTAGAGTCTAAAGGAGGCAACTAAGTTTGCACTGCCTCACTGCCTCAATTTTGATTGTCAACCCACCCACAAATCTGGTCAATGTATGGCATCAACATCTTCAATTCCTAAGGTTCATGTCACCATTCAGAATATCACACCTAATGGATTCTCACTCACTTCTTCTGTGGGACTGTCTGCAGTCCCTTTGTTCTCAGCCTCTGTGGTTCCTCTGCATTACATTACTGCACCACCAAGTGATTCACCTTCCATCCAAGTGATATATAACTCTCTGATCTCGGAATCATTTGAATCAGGTGCCGAGCTGTCTGCACTTTCCTGGGGTATACCAATTTCTGTCATTTAAGGGGAGAATATCTTTCCTCCTCTTTCATCAGTGATGTCTCTACTTGCATCTGAGCATCCTGGGCTGCATTGGAATCAGTTGGAGGTCTTTCTATGGAATGCTGGAATAACCTCGTCAAAGTATATTCTACTCACTGTTCTGACAGTGCTTGCCCTCATTGGAAATATGGAGACATAGCAGGTGATTGTGCTGTGAAACCATGTTAAGCACCTCATACTTCATGTATTAGGACTCTGGGGGATCTATCAGAATGATGAAAATGATGATAGAGCTCTCACAAGCACCCCACAAATCTGTAAACGACAACTCAACTTTGAGGAATCTATCATCCACAGTCTCTACAAGAAATCCAGCATTGAATCAGCCAGCCAGACTAATCTGGCACTTGAGATACCTGCTGATGATTGTGACTCACACATTAATCAGGATGTGGTGGCAGATGATGAAGACAGTGATTCAGAGTACACTGATAGAGAGGACAAGGGAGGTGAGGGTGCAGTTGACAAACCCTGCACAAAATATTAATAAGCTCAAATATCATTGTCTATCTTTCTATCACATCTGTCCGCTTCACAAGTTTCAACAAATCTAGCTTCTCCTACTGCCAGTTGAGCTCAATACTCTCTTCGAATACAATATTTTCAGCAAAACAACCAAACTAGAATAGAATATACCTTATTAGAACTATAATCATGAATCTAGACAATAAAGGAGACAAACTTTGAGAACTTTCAGACCATAATAGTTGCACTTCAAGTAAATAATGACAAAGTTACCCCTGTTGCTAGCTGAATACTGTTACGTTTTATTCTCTTTCGCACGCCCGTTGGCACATTACTTAATCTCTCCAACACTTATCTCACTTCACCTTGGTGGCATTCACTGAAACTCGTAGAACATTCTACAAGTTTCCATGGACACTAACGCGTCCCTTTCTTATCTCTTATCTTCGACCTGCCCTAAAGACCTCCGGTCTATATAAACCCACGTACTCACCCATGTATTCCCTAAGCTAGTTCTCCTTGAGTGTACTCCTAGTTCCTCGAATATACCTGCTAGCCTCATCCCTTGCCCCTCCGAGCAAGTCCTTGTCCTACTCTAGAGTAGGCACTCTCTCTGAAACTGTTCCACTAAAGTATCCCTTCGGAAGTCTCCGCAGAGCGTCCCTCTGTCGAACCCTTGACCCTACGTCGCTATAGTCAAAGTGACTAAGTCTCGGGCCCTTGCTCGCTATAGTCAAAGTGACTTGGAATCCTCGTCCCCTCGTATTCGGTCTGCTAGGACTATCGAGGCTACACTTGACCTTACCCAAGGCCAAGCATAACAAATATAATGCTTGTCAATGGTTCAAAGATTAGATATAGACACCAAGTTACTTAGCTTGCTGCAACTGGAACCATGAACATATAGGTTTTCATTTTCCATGACTTTGTTCATTTCTTTTACTCTTCAACTACACATTGAAATTTAGTGAAGTCATGGCAATATTTCTCTTTGGCTTGTTCAATGTAACATCATCAGTGAGTTGTGATAGTATTGGTGGTTCATGGTATAAGTGATTAATAGTGAAATCTTAAAAGTATGTATTTCATACTAAAGTTGAAATAGGTCGGTGGTCTGTGCAGGTAGTTGAAATTCTTTGGAAGGTTATTAACTTTTTAAATGCAATAGCCCAACTTTACTTTTCTCTATATAGCTATTGTAGGGTTCACTTTATCAAATCCTTTTTGGAGCCCAATTGTGAACTAAACATAGAGCTTTATATAAGTTTTCCATTGGTTTCTCGACTAGTGTGCTCCATGCCTCCTCTGTTATAATCATCTTTTTGTTTACTATTTATTTTATAGTGGATAACATTGCATATCTGGGAGAATACCTCATTAATGGTGTTCTATAGTAAAGTTGCAGTCACATAGGTTGTGATAGGAGATACATTGTCAATATGAAATGTTTATCACTGATAATACAAGTATTCATGGATCTAGTCAGTGGATTTTCTGTTTGCTATGATGTTCCTAATGGAGGCCCTTTGCTGAGCTTTATAATTATGAAATAAATTTGACAGAGGAAAGATGCAAGAAAAGGAAGACAGTTAAACAATTGGATGGTGTGTACTAGTGCTAATGGAGTCCTGATACTGAAATTTTACCAATGTCAACACCATCCTCTAGTTAGTCTAAGCTTCAAAACACAGATGGAGGGTAGATGCAAGATGATGAGAGGCCAATAGCCAAATGGTTGACTGGTAGATAAATGTTAGCACTGGGGTTGACCTTTAACTGAGCACCAGTGCATTTTTGATATGCCTGATATATTATGACCAAAACAGCAACCTTCCTTCAGACACTCAACTCAAAAACATCACCTCTAATTGTTTTCTTATCCACATGAATGCAATTTTACATCAAGTATGTGATATACTATTTCCTATTTTAACCATTAATTTTTTTGGTTCAAGTTATATGAATGACCTCATAGTCCACTCTGCAGACAATCTCTCCCTACCCATGAATGGATTAGAAAGGTACTCAAATGCTTAGAAGAGCATGGCCTGTTCCTCAAACTCTCCAAATGCCAATTTGAATAAAAAAAGGAAACCCCCAACCTCTGTACAAGCAGTCCACTCCTTCATCAGCTTCTCCAGCTTCTACCACCAGTTTATCCCACATTTTTCTCATGTGACTGCTCCCCTTCACTGACTCACCCACAAGAATGTACCATAGTCCTGGGACCCCTCTTGCAAGGCCACATTTCACACTCTTCCATGAGCCCTTCCTTTCAACCCTGGTTCTGGCCATGCCTGACACCAACCACCCCTTTGTTGTCATGACCAACGCCTTCATAACTGCCTGTGATGAAGTCCTAATGTAAAAAGACACTAACAGCGACCTCCATTCTTATACCTACCTTTCTGAAACCTTCACCCCTACTGAGTACAATTATGATATCTACAATCACGAACTCCATGCTGTCATCAAAGCCCTTGAATATTGGTGGCACTACCTCTAAGGAACCCTCCATTGAGTCACTGTCCTCACTGACCACAAAAACCTCACCTACTTTAAACAACCTCATAAATTGAACTGTCGACAGGCCTGCTGGGCAATGTTTCTTGAGAACTTTGATCTCCTCTTTCTTTAGGCTCCCAGCTCACCCCCTGGCCAACACCCTCTCCTATAAAAACAACATGAACACCTCCAATGACAATGCAGAACTCACACTTCTCTCCAACACCATCTTTGCCTGCACCCTTGACACTTGCATCATGTTTCAAATCTCCAAAAACCTTTCCCTTGACCCTACCACTCTTGACTTCATTAATACTCTAGCCTCTGGCTTCCTTCCCCTCTCCTGCACAGTCATAGATGACTCACTTTGTATGTTCTCCAGGAGCCCCACTGCAACCTCATTAACTTCTTCTTTGACTGCCACTTCAACTCTGGGACAAGTGCTCTGATAAGGTAGAGGAGGAACAGAGTTTCTAGAGGAGATTTCCTTTGTTGTGATAAAGGAGAGGGGTCTCTGACCAAATGAGAGGACATGGAATGGAAATATCTGATCTGGATTCCCATGGGGATCTCCTCAATAAGCAGGCAACAAATGGGGTCAATGATTGAGAGTAGGAGAAGGAAGATGTAGTCATTGAAGTGGAGGACATGGAACCTGTCTAGAAGATATCCTCAAAGTTCAATTCCCACATTTGTGAGGTTGGTTTGGATTGTCTCAGTGAGGACTTCAGGGGTGTCAAGGACCTGGGCATACATGAGGCAGATGGTTACATGGGGGAGAGACTAGAGGCAAATGTCTTAGAGTGGGGGAAGGAGTTTCTAAGGAGATGGACATGATATGCTATTGTTTTGGGTGGGCAGGAGAGTTGATATAGGGGAGTTAATTTCCCCATCTGTCTTGGTTTCCTTCCAAGTCATTCAACTCATTGTATCTCCACTTGTGATTACTCATGTGGGATGGGAACACTATCAAAACCTGGAATTGAATTCTATTGGCATGGAACAGGAACGTGTGGGGGCAGTCTAGTTGCCACAGCTTCTGAAAGAGGAATAGGGTGGCAATGGTTAGGATGGTGAGGAGTTTATTCTGAAAGAGGAAGAGGGAGAAAGAGGCCATGATTAACTGCAGAAGGAGGGGAAGTTGCGAAGGTGTCTTCTTTTGTCGTCATGGAGTTTCATAGTGAAGTGGCATAAGTTGCCTACCAGTTCCCAGGTATTTTTGGAGGCGGAATACCACTTCCAGGAGATAAAGTATTGCCTCTGATTCTGCAGGCCTTGGTGTGCGAGAATTGCTTCTATTTCATATTCTTCTTGCCACACTATGAGATCTGGTGGCGGATTGATGAAATCATGCCTGGCCACCAATAGTCATGTTGCATGAGTTGAAGGGTACAAAAGATGCCACCATGGCCCCCCACAAGGGAGGTGTGGAGGAAGTGAACATCTCCTCTAACTTCTTCTCCCTTCCCAGTTCCACCACTGAAAATGCCCATCACCTTCACACCTTCCTTTCTCTCATCTCCTCACTGGGAAGAGCATTGTTATGCTTGAGAGCATAATAACCTAGTTGAAACACTTTGTCAAGAGTGAAGTGAAGTCTCATAGAGAAAGCTCAAGTAGTGACAGCTAGACTTGGATAGGAAGTTCTTGTAGTGACAACTAGACAAGGATCTCACACTGAGGCGTCAAGTGTGGAGGGGAGACTAGATTACTATGCAGTATAGAGGTAGAACTAGCTGGGAAAATATAGTGGAGGACATCCTACTTATATAGTGAAAGGAGAACGAGGGGTGGGAACCATTAGGGTGGAGGGTTCTACTAAGTATGTGAGTGGGTGTCCATTGTCAAAGTGAAAAGGATCAAAGGATTAAAAGGAGACAGAAATGGAGACAGAAATGGATCAGATCTGGAGTGATGGTAACTGCAGTGTCTGTAGGAGATGGAATGCCATGCACAGGAAGGTGATGGTCAGAGATAATGGTGGTAACTATGTGGTCTGTTGGAGACGGATAGCCATGTGATTATGGATGTCCCTCTGGTCCATGGGGTCATCAAGGGAGGAAAAAGAGTGGTGGGCCCCTTCAGTCTCTTCGACCCTAGCCTTCTTGTAGTCTGTGTGGTCCACCATGGATGTACTCATAACAAGTATATCCTCAAGTTGAGTACCAACCCATCCCAACAACTACCCCCCAGGGATCTGGTACTCATCTGCAAACGGAACCAACCTATCTCTGGGAAATTGACTCAGCTGAGACTCTAGACCAACTTTGCCAACCTCTTCCAGAGCTTCCTAGTCCTGATGCTAACTACCATTGCCTATTTTGTTTCACATTTTTGCAAGGCCACACCCAGGGAGATTTTCCCAACATGCCCTCCAATGATGATGACTCATTTCCCCTTTCTGTGGTTAGCTGATCTGGCTCTAGCAATAGAAGTTGAGTCAGCAACTTGACTCTATGACGAGTGTAATGTTATAATCTCTGAAGAGGACCTAGAATTCTTCAATTTGTAATATGCCCACTTCCTCAGTGGCTACTACAACCATTTTAGTCCAGAAAGAGACCAAGAAGGCAATAGACTCCGAGTCCACATGCCTAGTATAACTCCAATTGATCAGTTTCCAATTTATACCACAGAATCCTTTCGCTCTTCCATATTCCAGTATTGCTTACTCTCTCCATTCCCTGATCCACAATAGACACCTGATTCTCCTCTAGGTCATCACTTTTTGGGCCTATGTAGTTCCTACCCTCCACTTGATACATATATAAGCTGGTGCCTGAATGTGTGATGGTGACAATAATCTTTCTGTCAGTAGTTTGCTATGTGAGTGGACTTCAAGTAGAAGGGGGAGAGGAAGAGGGAGGACTTTGGAACATGTATGGAGGTGAGGATGGCAGGAATTGGGACTGTTGTGCTGGGAAGTGCTATCAGCACAGAGCTGCAGGTAGGTTAACTGAGCTGGCATAGCTATAAGAGACAAGACATTGATAAGAAAGGGTCCTTTCCATTCAGGGGTGAACTTTTGGGTTGGTGACATGATAATTCAGGTTATGTACAATGCTCATTATCAGACTCTAGTGGTGGTGGTATATCCTCTTGTCAAGTGCATTTCCCCTTCGACTTGCCCTTTTTTTCAGCATAGGCAGTGTCTATTTTACCAACCAAGGAAGTTATTTCCCTTTGTTTCAAAAGATAGATAAACTCACTGTCATGTTCTTGACCTCCAGACCAAGTGGCTTAGTCTTGGCATTAAATGCCTTCTAGAAGACCTGACACATTACCTCTTCCAGCACTTTTTTACTCCATTCAACATCACCTATTTTCCATTACCAGTGATCTTTCCAGACAGATGAACTTCCTGGGAATCACCAAGGATCCTGACTATGCAATCTTGAAATTCTGACTATGTAATAATCTTTGTATCAGCTTGGAATGTTTCCTTTTGCTCACTATTGAGTACTTCAACCTGGAAAGTGAAAACTACAGGTCAAGATAGAGGTAAGTACAGCTCTCAAACATGATTCTGAAATGTATCTCTAGGATGAATCTTATGACCTGGATGGTTCTTTGAAGCAAGAGCAGGCATAGCTTGAGGTTTGGGTGCCAGTGTTGGAAGAGGGCTTATATGTAGGTGTCTGGGCCACTAAAAAACCATGGGCCTATAACTGTCCATATGAATTGGGCATTAGTGGTGGTGGCTGGGCATACTGTGGTTGGAGATGTAGGAACTGATACACAAACAGAGGGTGTGGATGTCCAGGTGGGTAAACTGGGGGCATAAATTTCCCTTGGGGGTCACCATATTCAAAAGGTTGCTGTTGCTGACCTTTAGCACTTGGTTTCTAGTAGTGTTGATTTACAACATGGGATCATGGTTGTACACAGGTTTAATACATTCACTCCATTTGGTTGGAAACATTGAGATAGCTTTACATCCAATATTCTGAATGTAAAATATAATGCAGTGAAAAGAAATGAATTGGAAAATGAAAACAATGGGGATGAATTGAAGAAGACAAAGAAGTAGTAGATGAAATAGATAATGTTCTGGCTTTAGAGATTAGAGACTCTGGTTGCAACACCAATAGTAAATGCCCAGTAGGTCTAAGTTCTTTTTTGATTTTGTAAAATGATCATGTGATTTGCTATATGTTACGCTTCGCTCCTCATCCGGTCCTTATCAGATGACATCTCAAGGACTTACAGACTTATCTTTCTTTGTCTTCTCATCTAATCTTATTGCATCTTATCTTTTATCTTATCACAGGATCAATGGCCATCACCTTGCCCTCTGATCTCTACACCATCGTCACTTGTTTCACCCTTCATTTCACCTTGCACATGTCGCACCCTTGACACAGCCAAAGGCCTGTGCATGCTTCTCTTCTCTTCCATTCCCATCATGTTTCATCACCGCGTTTCATGGACGCTTCTCATGCTTCTCTTCCATTCCACCATGCTTCCATCTCACATGTTTCATCCCCATTTCATTCTCATGTTTCACATTTGATACGCATTTCAGCTACACTCCTGCGCCCTAGGGCAAAGGGCTTGGAGTCTTATAGACGAAACGCTTATGTAAACCTATGTAGTCTTTAAATATATAAACCCAGTGAACGTCGACTGGCAACCCTAGTCTAGTTCACTTGGGCATCTTCCTCCCTAAGGCCAACCCAGCCTAGATTCCAACTACTCTCTTCACTCCTCCATAGAGCTCTTAGTTGCCAAGTGGTAATCTGAGGACTTAGGTCTAAGGGTTGTATTACTATATTAGATATTCTATTGTATGATTACTGTTGACCACAACTATTGACTACACTTCTTTAAAGTTCATTTGGTGAATATTAAACAAGCTGCTTCAGAGGCCTAGTTTAAGGTTTGAATTAAGGGCAAGTAATTTGTGACTCTTAGCTGTCTTGTTGCTGTGGCTGCTCAATGGATCTCTCTTGAGCCTATTCTTAAACAGGATGCAGTGAAAGATGTTCCTTCAAACCTGTATGGAAGGAAACTGGGTGGAGGAATTGTGATCAAGATAACTATACCACAGAGAATGAATTGCTGGCAAGCCAATTCATTATAAACAGATGGTGATGCTCAGGTGACTCACAAAACAAGAAGAGAGTGGGCTTAGGGATGTGATAACCAGGATCGATGAGATAACACTTGACCCTAGAGGGGTCCTTGTTGACCCAGTGCATTGTGTTCTCCCAGACATGAAGAGGCAATGGCATCTCAGGCATGCATAACTTCTCCCACTTGTTTCAACCTCCTTTGGGCTTGGAGGCTTCACCATCACTCAGCAAAGTAGTTCATACCATATAATAGACATAACTTACCAGATTGGGGTCACACTGACAGTTTATGCTATGCCTGTCCCATCTTCACACAAGAGTTTTCTTTGCCCATGTTCAATGGAACCTGTATCGATGACTCATGGAATACGATGGGAAGAGGAATTTGACATCATTACATAGTGCTATCTGCTATGAAAGTGATGCTTGAACCCACCAGTGCCACAAAAAAGACAGGGGAAAGAGTGAGCAGACCTCCTAGATCTGCTCTAGAGTATGTTACATGATATAAACATGTCTAGGATGGACTACAAAAAGCCTAAGGTCGAAGAGACCAAAGAGCCTCATCATTCTTTTCCCACCTCCACTACCATTGGGGACAATCAGGACACCACTATGGACGTAGAGTGATAGATACAGAACCACCATCACCTCTCAAGGCTGTTCCAAACCACCTGACATCATGATAATCAACCTTCCTGATTCTTCCCTTCCTATGCGCAGCCTCCCATCTCCAACAGACACTGTGATTACCATCATTCCTGATCTGATCTGCTTCAGTCTCCGCCTCTGTTTCCTTTTGATCCTTTGATTTGCTTCCCCTTAATAACAGATGCCCTCTCACCTACTTAGTAGAATCTTCAACCCAGATGATTCCCACCTCTTGATCTCCATTCACTATATAAGTAGAATGTTCTCCACTGTATTTCCCCAGCTAGTTCACACTGTGTGCTAGTGTAGTAATCTAATCTCTTCTATACTTGACATCTCTCATGTGAGACCTTTGTCTAGTCATCACTACAAGAACTTCTATCCAAGTCTAGCCATCACTACTTGATTTTTCTCTTTGAGACTTCACTTCACTCTTGACGAAGTGCTCAAACTGGGTTATTACACTATAAAGCATAACATCACACAAATGATATGGTTAAAGTGAGTATACCTGACACGCTTTTCAATGCACATCAGGTTAGTGATAATGGAGGTATTGCACATAAGCAAAATAGGCACACCTGCTTGAAATACATAGAGTGGATGGGTGTTGGAGCAGTGGGAGGGTAATTGATGTAAGGTTGAACAAGTGTGACATAGTCCAAGAAGGTGGTGAGGTTGAGAAAGTAATACTGCACCTGAGCAACAAAGACAATGATGTGTGAAATGTGAGAGAGTGATTCAGAAGCAGCAAGATGTTATATTGTAGAGATGCCAAGATTTTGCTCCCAATATCCTTTTTGTCTTCTCAATCCGGTCTCCAATCCTTGTGGTGAGCAGTTGCAACTTCATAGAACAAGCAAGGCAAGACCTATGACTTGCACTTCCTTGAGTCTGCCAACTTGAAAGCAGTGCAGGGAAGTGGTTTGAAATCATGGATGGTCAGCTGATACCAGGCCGAAGAAAGAAAGTCAGGAAAGAGGTGGTGCTTGAAGCGTTAAATGCAGAGAGCATAATGATATGCATGGTCATACAATTGCAGCCATTGAAAGCAGTTAGCCATGCCAAAGTGACCATCAGTCCAGATGCACAAGTCTTCCTTGTTATTGTGAGGTTCTAGAACATAGATTATGTATAAGCAGTAGAATATCAATGGTCAGATATGAAGGATTTTGCATCCAGACATGTCAAAGAAGTGGCTGATGAATGTGTGAGGCTGCTGCTTAGAAATTGAACAGGTGCATTTACTGTTGAAGAAGGAGTGGTAATGGATCATGACAAGGGTGACTTGCCATACAGGATTACTATGCAGGAGGCAAGGGAAAAAGCTTGGATTAGAAGGCACTGGAGGAGGGTGGTGAGAAAGACACCTCAATGAGTCTTCAACCCCACTGCCACAACAAACTTGGGGTGAGGTGGCAATGGGGTAATCTAATAGATGCAGAGTCTGAAAGTGTTTCCCTACATGACACAAAATTTGACCACAGCAAGGATGTAAGTAGTACAAAGCCAACTCATGAAAATTCTGAACATTTGGAGTTAAGAGCTTGAGAAGGTTGGAGGAGGCATGAAGGTCATGCATGGGAGGCATGAAAGATGGGTTCTGAATGTCTGAGACTTGGGTGCTTGAGACTGTATATCTTGAAATGCCTAGGATTGATGTTGAGGGCTGAGAACAGTTGAAGGACTTGGACTCAAAGGTGCATTGAAGGTCATGGTGGGAGGTGCGTGGAAAAGTGGACATCACAAGAGTGACCTGAAAGTGACTTGCTACTTATGTGAGTATCAGTGGTCATACTCCCAGTTCCTGGCATTTCAATATATATGCTCTCATGCTTCTCAGTCTCAAACCTTCTGAATCCATTTTGAGTCAGGCTTGGGCTCATCTGTCTATATTGCATATAAAAAGATCGCCTTGGTGTAGAGCTTTGGTTTGCTCAATGGTGATATCCATGCATTTGGCCACCTTCTAGGCCCTCCTTGACAACAGCCCAGACCACTTTCAGCCCTATTGCATGGATTGATATTTTCAGCCCAAAGTCTGCATGACTGATGCTTTTTCCTGCAGTCCAGACCATGTGTCAGTCCTATCTACAGTCCTTGGACTACTTTCTACTACTTCAGACCACCCTAATTAGGTCACCCCCTGTGCCTGACAGCACTTTGTATCCTAGTTACAAAGCCTGATGCACTCAGGCCCTCTTAAGGACTCTTTGTCTATTTATATCTATTATCTACCTTTCTGCTACACTTCTACCAACTGTCAGACCGCCTGAAAACCCTTCCAAAACGACTAAGAACCTTCCTTCCTACCTCCTCTACCTCCCTCAGCCTCTCCTTGACCTTCTCAACCAAGTTCGCACTTTGGACTTTTGGACTCTGCTTTCCTGCACCTTTGGACCAAGCATCAGCCCATCCTCAAGGTCTGAAGACTTCAGCAAATGCTCTCAGAACCCCTTTGGGTTGAGCCTATCACACCCAAGACCCCTACTATTGGTCCTCTGTGTGTCAGCACAAAATGGATTGCTGTTTTAGACTGGTATTGATCATCTATTGGATTGCACATGGCTTCTCTACCCTCTCTTTCACCTCCATCATTTTCTTGTTGCTTGCATACCAGACCTGTCCAGTTGGAGTTATTGTGTCCAACAGCAAGATCATCACTCCCACATCAAGTTGTGGTCATTAACCACTACATCACCAGTGTAAGTATCATCCTGAAGAACTCTAGAAATCATGGCTCATATCTATTTTTGCAGCTGACTGTGAACAGTGTGTGTAGCTTGTTTAGGGGATGTACAGACAACAAGTATCATAAGCATATCAGGACTCAGAGTTCGTCTACACACTAGGATAATAGATTGATGCTCTGATGGTACTAGTGGACTCTTCCTGCTTGAATAAGGCTTCAACTTCAATGGGCTCAGTGCTATGTCTGCTGGACCTGCTGGCTGAAGTATAGTGTTTAAAAGTCTGGTTCAGTCCAGTTTTTTGCTTCCAAATAAGGCAACTGGACTGATTGCAACCAGTTTTTTGAACTCAGATCACTTAGATCATCTGTTGATGAACTGAATCTGGCTAAGATTCCTAGCTTCGATTAGATTACACATCATTGAGATATGATCATTTTTGCATTATATGTCAGATATACATTCTATAAAACATTATTTACATGTATA
>JBBPMC010000883.1:0-15459 GCA_038090115.1 Strobilomyces echinocephalus
TGGGATCTTTGTTCCCCCAAGAGAAAAAATAGCGGGTTGGAATCAAAGTCTCGTTTCGTTCGTCGTTTCATTGTTTTCACTACCTTCGACTGGTAGGATTCGTCGATTGTTGTACATCAGGGACAGTCTGGCTCCATCTACATTGGTTTTCTGCATACTCCGGTTGTCCGACCTCTGTCCGACTACCGCATCAGAGAACTCGCGATGACAGGGTATTTCTTATGTGGTTAGTACTTGCTGCACGCAGCACGGGTCTCATCGTCGACTGATGTATTCATAGTTTTCACCCCGCGACAAAGCCTGATCATCGAACTCGCAACAGAGAATGTTGGAAGCGCACGCTGGCATGATGTGCCGTACTGTCTCCTCGACCGGGAGGTTATACACATACCCCCTCCCCCCCTCCATTCGATGCGCCGTACAACGAAAATGCTCTCGGTCAGCCTTTGTTATGATCTTACTCCCTACCAATGACTAACTGGTCAGAAACGATCTGGCGAGCTTGGATTTTCAATAACCTGTTCTATGTATCGGATGAAGAGGAAATGATACACTTAATTGTCGACGTCCGTCTAGCGTTTCGGTCCTTGGATTGTTAGAACAGACCTCAGCGTTCCGTGCCTCCTGCTTCGATCGAGGGAAAAATGAATTCTACAACTTTATCGACAACTACGATGCCATACGAGAGAACGGTGAAAGGTATTCTTCCACCGTTCTCTCGTATTGAAACATGTAAGTTTCGTCCATCGAAATCTCCAGTGAGTGAAAGAGAGAATTCGGATAGGAGATGCCCAAAGACTTATGATGTCGTCTTCTCTTGATATGATGGTGACTTCAATTCTCTCCCTCTTGAGTATGGACTGCTGATGCCCTCCATCCATAACTCTGACTATTGCTTGCAGCTGAACATGTTCAGCAAGAAGGGAATATCTGCTTTTCGTTGTTTGTATTGCACGACATGCCCCAAAACTCACGTGCGGCCCTTGACGTGGAAAGAGGTCTGTCCTGCGTTGGTTCTGCGCGTTACGTACCTTGGCATGGTACGCTCAGAGGCTCTTCGACATTTTCTCCCACCCAATTTCGTCGTCCGTTTTGCGGAACACCAAGATGAGATCACAACACTCATGAATGTCATGTATTGTCTCACGTGTCTCTCGACGCACGGCAGGTATGCGCATAAGCCGAATTTCTCCTTCGACTTAAGGACTCGAGTCGACATTCGATGCTCGTTCGGTGACCTATCGCTTACCAGCGCCGTCCTCCTAATGTTACATGGACACGGCGTTGCTACTACTAACATCTTCAATATTTAAATTTGGGCGTTTACTCTGGATAAAAGATATGTTTCAACCAATACTCTCCTCTTCTGCACTGGCAGGGACGTGTTTGTTTGGGCGTGTTACCGCCGGGTCCAGGTTTTGCCCATGTAAGGGCCTAATAATACATTACTATGGAGGTCCATACGTTCGTGCTCACTTTGGCAGATGGATTTGAGACCCAGCGCGGCATGGCATGCTCGGCCGAGCGACCGATCATTGTGCCTGTGCAGCACTGGGCAGTGCTGGACAGGGGTTACAGTGCCCCAACTAAATGCTGTCACTTCGGCTATTCAAGAGGGCTAGTTTGCTGAATGACTCATGCATCCATGTCTGGTAGACACAACAATGGGAGGAAGTACTGCCCAGCGAGGATGGCTAGACCACAGCGGTCCAACGTGCCAACTGTCACTTTCCAGGTATATGTCTCTCGGTCTTCTTTCTTCACATTGTAGGCATTCTCATCATAAAGGTGTCACACTTGTGGCATGGAAACGAACTTTACTTTAATACTTATACAAACTACGTTGGAGTTTTGGTCTGCAGCTCATACCATGAGGCTCATAACTCCTGCACGACCCGATCGGAGAACCATGTGATGTACGCAACCTTGGGCAGGACGATGGGCACTTTTATCTGTCCGACGTTGTTGCTACCCTCGTTCAGTTTCAATTGCAAAAAGTCGCAGAACGTCCCAGGTCGGACGAGCCGAATAGTCGGTTTCCCAATCATGCCGCGTGCGATGCCCCACTGGATATTCGAGTGCATTGAGCCCAGAGCACACTCCGCGGTAAGTGTAAGATCAGATGTATCAGAGCCTAGGAAATTTCCAACAGGATATCTGCTTCAGGAGTGAAAGGAGGAATGCGTGGCAAGCCGTGCATACCTTGGTCTTCGAAGAGCTCTATGAAAAATCCAATCGTGGCCGGAAGGCATCGATCGTCGAGCGCCACAGTCCAATTGACGGTGTTGATTCCCATGGACGACACCGTAGCTTGCAACTCTTTCTCAGTCACCATGATTTTTTCGAACCGGAGACCGGCGCTGTCACGGTCCCAGGCTTGGTAAGCAAACACATACTGCCAGTGAGTACAAGAGAATACTGACTTGCGGCGCTCGACGAATTCTATGATGGGAGTACCATCCGTGGGGTCGAACCCAGCTATCTCGATCGCATCCCCAAGACGGTACCGCCATAGGCCGTCCTCAGTTGTGAGCACGAGTTCATATCGCCTTCCTTTCTCGACTTCCCACTACCATGCTAGTCAGCAAAACATTGAGATCTCGCCTCATGGGAGCACCCACGGGTTGTGCGATGGAACTGATGGTGTCGATCTTGCTGACATCCAAGAACTCGAACACGACGTTGTTAACTGGCTTGTACTGGTTCAACTTGCGTGGGTCGTAAGGCGGGCCAATATAAGCCTCCGTGCTTCCATACCCATGAGACAGTATGTCCGCGTCAGGACCAAGGAACCATCGCGTCTACGCAATGAGGAGACGTAGATATGAAATGCGGTCTATGAACGTACTGTTGGGACGAAAGATGCGAAGGCACCGCTAGCGGTGGCAGTGATTGATTGCAATTTCGGCCAGGCGCGTCCACACCAGCCTTGTTGGAGAGACGGAGGACCGAGACGATGCAACTCTGCCGCACGTTCCGGGTCCGGTGAAATATTTACCTGGCTGTGATTGAGACACTTCAACGCATTTTTATGTCAGAACCGACCTCGAGGTGGTGACGAATATCGGCAATGCCGTCCAAATCCGGAATAGTACCGTGCGCGATACAGTCGACCACCATGTCAAACTCCCTGTCAAGGCAGCGCATCATGTCGACGAATGTGCTGATAAACACCATGTCAAAGCACTCCAAGGACCTGCTAGCGAGTGCAAAGAGTGCGTGGACGACAAGGAAGGAGCGCCAATGCCATATGACCGTTGCCGCAAACGGGGCGGCATGGTCGAGTACTGCGAAAGGGTCAGCATGAACTAAAGACTGAGCAATTCACGTCGTACTGCAAGTTCCAAACTTTTCTGCGTCCTTTTCAGGGTCAAAGTGCTTACGTGTCCTTTGCCCGATGCCAGAGCCAAATGATAAGTGGACAGTTTTGACGACGGAATCGTGTTCGTCTACAACGCCCATCGACTCAAGTCCAATGTAAAACATGTAGGCCTTGGTGCGCCTTCGGAGAGGGTCGGGTATCAACCATGATCCAGTATCAGAGGATTTGATCCTGGCATTGCAATTGTATTGGGGAAGGACTTTGCGCTTCCCTGACGTCGCGCTCGACTGGATAACGTAGTCGGGTAATCCTGGGGCGAGTAAGTCGACTATCGCGCTTGCTTGGCACGGTTTCTCCAAGAGCCTTGCAACAAATGGTTCATACGCATCATAAGCCGTCAAAGGTACTGTGCTTCGAAACACCTCCGTAAGGGCTTCGCCGTCTGCCCCGTCGACAAGACCAAGTTTTGCTTGGCGAAAGTCGGCGAGCAATGGGGCAGTCTGAGCAAATTGGGCATCAGAGTTTGTGCGGATCAACGTCGACAGAAGCTCGTTGGTACGGTGTTTTAATTGCACAGAGAGCGAGGGCGGAATGGAGGGAATAAGGTCTGGGACAGTCATGGGAGTGACGATGAGATAGAACCTGAGTCACTGAGGGCTTTAAGTATCCGTGGTCTGTTTCTGGACTTCAGAAACTTCAGTGAAGACTGGAACCGTAGTGAGTAGTATTACGCCGCATCGGCATTACCATCGGTTGGTCGGTGAATACTAGTCTCGTTGCCGATCTGGAAACCAGTGTATCACGTTATGCTTTGAGATTTTCGCGAGGGCTACGCGAGGCTCAACGAGGACTCTGATTCAAATCTACGGAACCACCCCAGTGAGCCGAAGCAAAAACGGATTTGCCCCCATTTGGATCTCCCAGCGTCGCGTAGAACTAGTGTTGCCGCGAAGTGAATTGACGTGAACTGAGATGCACCAAAAATACACCTCAGTTCACCTCAATTCACTTCGCGGCAACACTAGCCTGGACGAAGGTTTGATGCCTGTCTCCGAGACGCAAAACCAAACTCCGCCCGTCGGCAAAATCCAGTTGCAAGTACTCTCTATGAGTCTGACGAGTTGGGCGTCATCGTCACGCCCCCATGGCCTACCCATCCAACTGGGAAGGTCGCCAAATGTCAGTCGTCGCGTTGTCCGCGTATCAGAGCTCTCGGTTATGTACACCTTCTCAGTGTTTACATTGCAGGTTTTGTAGTGAAATTTTACACATTTTCTCGAGGTTTTCGCCTTTTTCACATCATGGAGATGTCATAAACCCTGATGACTCCAGGTATCTCCCATCATGTGTATAGCCTCGTCTCTAAACGGTACCGCATTGATTAGGGCATTTTAGGGGTCTTTCTCCCCTCGCTGCCACATCTCGCTAGTCGTTGTCATCGCCGTTTATCGTACCTTTATTATTACCCGTTCCCTCCTTCCCCTCGGGGGCCCGTCCCACGTCCTCGCTATGCGCACGGTAGTCTCGAGCCGTGATAGGATTATTCGGGCGAACGACTCGGAGTCGGGAAGTGGATGCTTCCTATAACGAAAACCGCCCTCTCATATGCGTGCTATTGTATTCTTAGTCATCTTGTGTTTTGTCACACTGCGCCACTTTTTAACTTCGCTCCTGACTCAAATGTCATCTCGAGTCAGTGACTCGTTTCGGGCTGGCTCTTCTTGCTCCCATCACACGTTCCAGGTCGCGCAAATAATGACAGGGTAAAAGGATGTCTCGCCACATGTACAAGAGGCGCAGGGCCGCATCTGCAAACCAGAGCATATCACGTTATGCGCTTGAGACTTTCGCGAGGGCTACGCGAGGCTCTACGAGGGCTCTGATTAGACCGGAACACCGCTGTACGACACTTTGGCTATAACCTCCATTCTTTGGGCACGCAAAGGGCACAAGCGAAACACCGATCCGAGCTGGGGTGGAGAACACAGCATAAGCGAAACCATCTCAGCCCCCGGGCTACACTGGTACGCGTTTCAAACTGACAGATGCGGCGGCTACGAGGATAGTTCAACCTGGCAAGTTATAAGAGCGAGTATCTGCTCATCATTGTTAGCTCCGCAATAAACAGGAGTTGATATGCGCGGAGCCTGCATTTTACTTATTCCCTGAAATATTCAACGAGTTTGCAAACAAGGGACATGACACCATGAATGAGCATACTATGAAATTCTAGCCGAGAACACCTGATATGTAGCTGTCACAGAAACGTCAGGATACGAGACTAGAAAATTGATCAAGACTCGCCATCAATCACGAAAGTCCTGCCTGGAGTTTGAAAGCACTGTCGAGAGAATCGGGGAGATTCTGATGGGTCCCGCCGCATCAATAACGAAGAGTGGATGAGTTCTGAAACCAGGAATTGACTCGGAAGTCAGTAGAGTAGGCGCACTGTTAGGGATGCGGTCGTTACGGTAGCACCGCCCACAGAGGTGACGAAAAGCGCACACCTTCGAACTGAGGGATTTGGGGTGAGTTTGTGATCATCAGGCTGCGACGTTCTATTTCGGCTGCCGGTCCAGATGGAGGTGACGCTTTCCGAGGGCTCGTTTACTGACGAAAAGTGCGACATATTCAAGATCGTCCTCACGGTGGTTGTTTGCGGATTCGTCGACAAGCTTTTCGCGGGTTTCATACCGATCTAATCAGGCTGCCGGGGGGAATGTCTCCCTTTCTTGAATATGACCCGAATAACCTCGAAGTGTTGGTTAACGTTCGCAAAGTTGTGTGCACTTTGAATCCTGCTTTGAAGGACGCTTGAAGACACAGTCAGGGTTTCGGCGGGCGATGCATTCCATCCAATGTTTTGACTGAGGTTTGCCACAAACCATTTGGACCTTGGGGGCGAGTGTATGCTTCGAAAGGGGTATACCACTTCCCCCCGGCGGCCTGCGACATCGCCAGCAGATCTTCGACGGCACTTTGGGCGGTCACGTCGTCAAAAGCACGGTCCAGAAAAATGAGGGGACTGACCGGGCGGCTCGTGGGGCCATCATAGGACTAGGGGTAGCGAAGTGGATCCGGTGCGGTCAGTTGATCAGATCATCATAAGTCCATCCGGCCGTGTGACGCATCCTTTATTTGACCCAAACCACCGCTGTTCGTCCGAGCCAATACCGAAACGGACAGGTCGTTGATCATGAATAGTCTGAATCATTACCAGACTAGATCATGAGGCCACTCCTGTCGGATATCAATGAACTCGTACTATCATGATGTGTCACATCCCAATCATCCAATCATCTGGCCCACGCAGTGGAGGCGAGGCCAGCTTGCACGTCTCGTCGTTGCGTCCAATTCAAAGTGCCAAAAGAAAAATCTTCATGCTCGCGTTTTACTATGTACATAAATAACTTGAACTCGACATGTTATCATCGACGGCGTTCGTCCCTCCCCATACAAGTCACAGCACGTATCTGAACTCCTGATTCTGGCGGTCCGTCAAGTCCATGAATGCCTGTCCGAGATCCGGTCAACGCCCGCCGCCCAGATGGGCCGAGAACGGCTTATCTTACCTTGTCCACCTTGACCTGCACCCGCGTCCCGTCCTCGGCCTCCTTCTCGATGAAGAACTCATCGTCTTCCTCGACAGGTTCAGCGTCCCGTCGCGCGTTCTCCTGAGCCAGCAGCCACCGGATGACCAACAGCAGGAACACGCAGGCGAGACGACAGATGCCGATGATAACCCACGGAATGCGGTTTCTATATGGGCGCGTTTCACCCCGTTAGAGCCCGATCCGGGAAGGGGAATGAAATGCCACACCTTGGCTTGTACTGTGCCTGCCACATGAACGGTCCTACGGCGTTCCCGATGCAGTAGGCGCTGAGCACGATCGCGTTCGTCGTGACCTGTCAACACATATGAGATATGGGTGACGACTCGACTGAAACCGCCATGGCCCACCCGCTTGGTATGTCCTGCTGTCACGTTCGTCAACCACGACAAGGACAAGACGAATCCTGTAACGCTGGTGCCGTTAATCCAGCCCCCGAAGAGTAACCCGATCTTATCACTCCATGGTAGGAACTCGATCATCAACACCCCGACGAGAGACGGGAGGAAATACACCACGCCAACGTAGGCACGGCTGTTCGGAATTCGGGCCGCAAGCGCCACTCCGGTCCAGATGGTAACGATCTCAATGACGCCGTCCACGCAACCCAAAAGCGTCGTCTCGAGGTAGGTGAAACCAAAAGATGAGACGACGATCTGGCGCTGGTTCGAGAGAGAGTTGGGTACGTTGCCCAGGGCGGAAAAAAGGGCAAAGAGCCACGTCTTGGGGTCAAGGAGCGCTTCAATCATCCTAAGTTACCTCGTCCGTTATCAAAGACGAACGCGATAACACGAAGACTCACTGTTCCTTCTTAAAGTGCTTGTTCTCTACTCCAGTTTGGTTTTCCTGAAGAAGCCATCAATACTGGAAGATTGAATGTGGGAGTGTATCACCTTCAGGCGTCGGACAGCTGTCGTCCGTTCGCTTGGCGTAAGGAACCATGCATTAGCAGGAGAATCAGGGAAGAGGAACCTGTAGAAGGTCAGCCGAGGTCTCGAGTCAAGGACCTCACCGTACCAGTAGAGCACCGCCATGATGAGCGTGATGATCCCGGAAATGACCATCAACCTTGCCCCTGTCAGCTTCCCGCCTCGTCTCAACAACCAGTGTGCTCACCATTGCCAGGGGGCGAATCCAGTGGTCTTGATGTGCAGAGATCCAAAACTGATGAAGCCAGAGATGATTTGAGCTGTCGTGCGAGTCAGTGGCGTCCGCAACTCGTTTCGATCTGTCTACCTGTCCCGTTCATCAAGACTAGCTCCTTCAGCACCGGAACGACGTCAGACGAGAGGGGGGCACTCACACCAGTACCCAAACCGCAGAGTCTGTTCCTTGCGAGTGTAAAACATGGAGCTGACGATCATGAACCCCGCTGTGATGGAGCCCTCACACATGCCCAGAAAGAACCGGCACACGAACAGTCCCGTAAAGTTGGTACATGCCGCCTGACAGGTTAGGGAAACGGCCCAGACGAAGATATTAAGACTGGACGAGGAATCAGTAACGAATGACGCTGCACGAACACGGCGCTCGCCTCATCCATCTTCCAACGGGGAAGCGCTGGAGTGCCAAGTTCTGAGGGTACTCGAACGCCAAGTAGCTGATGTAGAATATCGTTCCGAGCCTGGACGAGCCGCGCGAGAAACGTGTTAGGGACTGCCAGGAACAGAAGAGGCATATGTACCAGTTGTATCTGTGAAACATCGCGTCAAGCGTTTCCCAGGGAGTACGAAACGTTCACGCAAGCACTCACTCATTGGTCGTCAGGTGTGTGCTCTGGCTATTCGTCCATTAGAGGAATCGGACGTTCCGAGTTCGCGAAATTCTTACAATATGCCGAGGATCGCAGAGCTACCTAGCGTATTTTTGTCCATGAACTGGATCCTGCGCGAGAGGAAACGATCAGCGATGCGAGCGGCAGTCGGACGGGTCTCCTCACAAGTAGAGGGCTACATGACGATTGCAATATCGCAACACGATCGCTTAGATTCAAGACTGGGACTGGGGGAAGACTCACTGCACATCATCGGGAGGATATGGTAGTCAATTTTCTTTCTGCGTGAGCAGGTTTAGAAAACGACGGCAGTACTGGTGGTTGCATACCTGACGCGCGCCGCTTCTGTGGGATCCAACTCCGTCGACAAACTGGCGATAATCTGTGCTCCAGTGTCGATTTCCTTGGCGGACACGGCGTGTGCATGGTGCGTTTGCGTTGGCGCCTGCTTCTCTCCCTCAGTATCTGACCAGGCAGCATTAGATGAAATGCGACGCATGGTCATGACGGGGCGCTCTCAAGACCTTCAAGTAAGGCAACCCCCTTGAAGGTGAATGAGGAAAGGACGATGCTATGTCCCACAAAATTCACCGTGTAAATAAGCTCACCAGCTCGCAATAGCCGAAGCTAAAATGCAGGTAAAATGCCGTACGGGGGACCCTGCTCTGTCCAATCAGTCCTCATTGAGCCTCGCGTAGCCCTCGCGAAAGTCTCAAGAACATAACGTGATATACTCTGCTTTAGTGTTGCCGCCGAAGTGAGAGTTTGTAGGAGTTATACTAGTAGCTCGCTTGACTCGGAGCCTTTATCGGCTATTTTCGAGAGAAGACACACAAGTACCTGCAGCGCCGTAATGCAAAACATATGGCATTATTTTTCTAAAAAATAAAATTTCAAATAACGCGTCGGTTATTTCCTTGTTCGCCGTAGCCCGTCGTCGTCGTCGTCGTCGCCGCCACCACTCTTTCGAGCCCCACGGCTGGTTTCGCGCCCCCTCTACCCTTCTTCGAGCCGTTGGGCTCGGCGGCTACCCCCATCGTGTTTCGTCGAGCCGGCGGGGGGTGTTTAGCTCCCCTTCCGCCCTGTTTCGGCCGCTGTCTTTCGCGCCCCCTCCACCTTTTGTTGAGCCCGCGCGGCTCGTTTCGCGCCCCATCCGCCTTGTTTCAAGCGCCACGAGCTCGTTTCGCACCCCCTCTTTCCCTTTTCGAACCCAACCGCTCGACGGCCACCCCACCTCTGTCGAGCCCGCGTCCCCACTACCCGTTTTCGAGCCCGACAGCTCGACAACCGCCCCCGCCGTATTTTGTCGGGCCCGTGGGGCTCATTTAGCTCCCCTCCCGTCCCTCTTCGAGCCCAACGGCCTGACGGCCCCCCAACCGCCCTCTGTCGAACCCGCGGGGCTCGTTTCGCGTCCCCTCTACGCGTTTTCGAGCTCGATTGCTCAGCGGTCGCCCCCACTGCCCTCTGTCAAGCCCATGGGCCTCGTTTCACGCCCCCTCCACCTGTTTTCGAGCCCGGTGGCTCGACGGCTGCCCCCGCCGTGTCTTGTCCAACCCGTGGAGCCCACTTCGCACCCCCTCCGCCATTTTTCGAGCTCGATCGCTCGACTGCCGCCCCACCGTGTCTTGTCGAACCCGCGGGGCTCATTTAGCGCCCCCTCCGCCCTGTTTCAAGCAGGACGGACTCGTTTCGCGCCCCCTCCGTCCCGTTTCGCCCCTCCTCCCTTTTTCGAGCTCGATCGCTCGACGGTCACCCCGCCACGTCTCGTCGAGCACGCAGGGCTTGTTTCGCCCCCCATCATGTCCTTTCGAGCCCGACCGCTCGCCTCGCGTTTCCGCAACGCCGTTTCGGGCCCGACCACCGCCCTGCCATGCTTTTGCGAGCCCAACGGCTCGTTTAGCGCCCCCTCTACCCTCCTTCGAGCCCGATCGCTCAACGGCCGCCTCCGCCGTGTTTTCTCGAGCACCACAGCTCATTTCGCACCCCATCCGCCCTGTTTCGAACCCGGTCGCTTGACAACCACCCCCGCCGTGTTCCCTCGGGCCCAACGGTTCGTTTCGCGCCCCCTCTGCTCCCATTCGAGCCCGACTGCTTGGCGGCCGCCCATGCCGTGTTCCCTTGAGCCCAACGGCTCGTTTCATGCTCCCTTGGCCCTTTTTCGAGCCTGGTCGCTCGACGACCACCCTCGCCGTGTTTTGGTGAGCATGACTTATTTCGCCTCCCCCCTTCGCCCTCTTTCGAGCTTGATCGCTCGACGGCCACCCCCGCCTATGTTTTGTCGACCCCCGCGCCCCATTTCGCACCCATTCGGGGCCTCGCCCCATGCCTACTCAGTCATACTATGTTATTATATATAGTAATATAAATTTTTAAGCTAAATGAGTAAGGGAAATGTGTAATCCCCACAGCTGTGCGACCTTCGTGTGACACTGACAGCCCTACAGAGCCCTACAGCCATTGGGACTGCTGGTGCGCGTGCCCGGACAACTCCAAACTGGTTGAAGTAGCAGTCACGGCGCAGGTGGAGGCATGACGAGCGAGGGACGCCAAACAGGCAAGCCTATATACCATCTTTCGTTACGTTACGGAACACACAAATAAAAGCAGATTTGGCAAGACACCACCAGTGTCTGGTGTCCTACGTTTCGTAAGCTGCTGGTACCTAGGTATCGCTAGCCGATAAAAGTCCCGAGTGGTAACAAGCGACACAACACTCCGTTCACGCGGCCTCGCGAATGCCGACATGCTCCGCCACAGTCCGGGAGCTGTTGTAAATCTCTCAACGACTCCTCCACTAGTACTTCGACGTAGGTCGCGCTGTTCGGCGCAAAAAACGTGAACGCGGAGTCCGGACAGCGCCAGAGGATGAGATGACTAGGGCCAGCAATATTGGCCCCGACTCTCAGCGACTCCCAGCCCCCGCGTTCCATGACTCAGTGACCATGACTTGGACCGCCCATTGATCGCAAGCCTTTATTTGTATGGGAAATAAATGCTACCGAGCAACGGTTTGGGCGGTGGCCAGCAGGTCCAGGTACTTCCGACCGGGCTCACGATCATCGGGGAAGACTGACCTGACGACACGGCGCCGGTGCTCTAGCACTCTGTTTCAATCTATCAACGAAGTGGCGCAACTTACCGACAGGGAGCGTTCGTCGGTCATCTCTCAAATGTGGAATGGTCCCTCGGAGCTGTCAAACGCAGTTACATTCACAAGAGACGAGGCTCTTCGGTTGCTTACAAGTTCTTTAGCCCATGACGACGCCTGGGTCTGACACTAAGAGTACCATGACCCGACAGTGTGATGGACCGATGGCCGAACCTTCATTTTCAGTATCGGTACGCCTCAGCTCCCAGAGCCTTGTCTGTGATCAACTGATCGTTGAGCCCCTACACGAAGAAGACGTAGATTGGCTGTAAGTCGCTCTGCTACATTATCTCGTATTCGAATTCCTTTGAGTGCGCACGCAACACCTTCGAACACGATCGTTTATTATCATTTCGAGGACTTCGGGTCAGACCTCCTCAGATCAACTGGACAGAACAATATCATCTGGGGACGTTCTGCAACACGAGAGGCGCAGAGCCGCTCCGCGGGTAACAAATCTTTGCGGGAATGCACTCCCTGGTACAATTGCGGCTGACGACAGAGCTCTTTCCCTGATACGTGTTGAAGGTCTGTCGCAGACGTCAGCGTGTTCCATGTCGGCAAGAGGTGTGAGGATATCCCTTCTCACCTTGGCGACCCTCGAGTTGTATCCCATTTCTGTATTAGAGGAGCAGGTGAGTTGGCCTTGCATGAGGTGACTGCCAAGCACTCACGTTCGGTCGCGAGGTGTCACAGGTCGCGCTCAACGGGTGATGTTTCCGCCGTATGTCTCACGGGTGTACTCGAACACGTACGTCAGTCCATATTTCGTTTGGTGAGCGCCGCAGAGGATGAGATGGGTCAGCAAAAACATGGAATGTGAATTGACGTATACGCGTCCAAAACGTCAAACGTCTGAAGAACGGTAGTGAGTATAGTGATGGGTGACACAGGTCGCGGAGGC
Source organism: Strobilomyces echinocephalus (assembly GCA_038090115.1). Taxonomy (NCBI): domain Eukaryota; kingdom Fungi; phylum Basidiomycota; class Agaricomycetes; order Boletales; family Boletaceae; genus Strobilomyces; species Strobilomyces echinocephalus. The sequence goes on from JBBPMC010000883.1 coordinate 12,760, forward strand.
GTAAAATCACCGCAGGGTCCACTTCGTACATGCGGAAACCAGAGTTGAGGTTGGTCAAAAGGATCAGCGAAGGTCCGATCCTTCACGAGTTCGGATGTCCTCCTGCGGCGTTGGATTGTATACATGACCCACCCAAGACACCGCGAGAGCCGTATCGCATTCGTGACTGTTGCGTTGTTGGGATAAAAAGGAGCGAGTAGGTGATGTGTTCCTGACGGGGTAAACTGTGGACACTCATGAGCGGGGTGCGCGACATCTGAACGCGATCGGGATGCAGAGAAGAACGACGGAACGTCTCTTATGTGGGTGTCGCGATTTCAGACCGTCGCATACATGGGGGCAGGACCGAGGAACTCCTTCAGTAGATTGTATACGATCGCCTGTCAAACGGTCGGGTCTCGATTGTGCATCTTGGACGATCCACTCACCTCGGCGCACTCGACGTAAGCCCTGAACATCATTCGCGTCAGCGTCAGCCCAGATCGAGATCGTCGCGACAGAACCTGGAATAGTGAGCGGGGCCGATCGAAGACATGGCGGAAAACGTCAACGAGATCGGGGTGCCGCTGTCGAGGTCGCGTCTCAATAACACTCTTCAGGAGACGCCAAACCGAGCGCACGTCTCACCAGAGTAGTAAGCGCCATAACGCAACGCAGGGAGCAGAAACCTGATCAGGAGATTGTGCGTTATACGCGTTCTCGCGGCAGCACAGGTACTGGGAACGGCTGGCCTCGGTCCCCCGTCGCGTACCCTAAGACAGACAGACAGACAGACACGACACGTGGTGAGTATCGATCTCGATCGAGCCGAAAAGAATGCTCACGTGGATCGATGTGGACGTCCGAAGACGTGCAAGACCTCGAGGCGTTCGCCACTTGGCTGTTCCGGGGGCCGGGAGCGGGTCGGGCTCCGGTTTCGCGAACCAGTCGGTCAAGTTCGAGCGGAACCGCGGGTTGGATGAGACACTAAACTGCTGAAGTTGGAGCACAGATTCTATGCCGTTGTGAGTCGTCCACACGATCGCGTTGCACTTCGCGACGCTCACCTGTCCATCGGCGCCGCCGACGTCAGCCAGAGCGACTACCTGGGAAAGACGGAACCGAGAGCAAGTTCGCAATATTCGTCGTAGCAGGTCGGCGAGGAGCGGGCCTTGTTCCGAGGAACTTGGCGACCTCGAGCGAAGCCATGTATTGCGCACACTTGTTGCCTCCAAATGCCAGATTCACCGCGATTTGTGCGACAGCCAAACTAAGTAGATCGGACGGCGTAGAAGGAAGCGGAAGCAGATGAGGGTCAATTTGGCACATGGGAATGATGAAATTACGCATCACATGGTGAAAAGATATACCTTTGGGAAATTGAAGGGGGATTTCTGGGAAGACGGTGTTCTGTGAAATGGGTTGACACTCCGAGTCGGAGTGATCCGACTCCGGATCGGAACAGCGTCAAAAATTGGAGGAGGCCTATGTTCTGGAATCCTGCCAGGCTCGCCGCTGGTACATAGCGCTTCAAAAGCTTTTGTTGGCAAACGACTAGTCGAAGAGACTATGATACAAGTACGCAGTACCGATTTCCTCACACACGACCGAAAACACGAAGAAGAGCATGATCGTCCACATCGACGACGATACGAAAACGCTCGAGCCGCCACCGGCGACCCGACCAATAAAAAAGAGAAAGAAAGAAAAAAAGGTCTAACTACGTCCCACCCGACCCACCCTTCTTCCCGTCCAACGCAGCGTGCAACATCGAAAACGCGCTCTGTACGCTGCTCCGTTGTCTCGTCGAGTTCGACCCTCCCCCCAACCTCAAACTGCCCCTCCGATCCGACGACGCCGGCGGCGGCGTAGGGGGCGAACTTGCGCTCGACGCGCTCGGAGACGACGTCCGTTCGAGATACGGCGTCTCGCACCGTCCGTCGTCTGACGAAGGCGACATCGATCGCGACATCCCGGGTATAGGCATGAACGGCGTCGGCGACTGGATCTGTGCCTTGGGTTGAGGTGGAGGTTTCTCCACCGCAGCAGGCGGTAACCGCTCGTTTTCGATATCTGATCGCCGTCTGCGATAAGCACGTGAGTGATGCGGGGAAGTGACTGGAAAACCAGGAAACACGCACGCATCCTCGAAGCTTGATATAGCTTTCTTGATGCCTTCGGCACCAAGGGCAAGCGTCCCATAAGGAAGCTTCCCAGTAGACGTGATGTTCTTGAGCTCGGAGACATTTTCCGATTCCTCCCTGTATGCAGTGAGGTGAAACTTGAACTACGTACGGTCATGGAACCAACGCACCGAAGTACGGCGAATACCCGCGCCATCCGCCCGACTGCAAGAATCTTGTTCTTGATAACACGTCTCCGTTCGCGGAGCTCTTCGTGGTGTGGTTCGGGACGTTCTGGAGTGTGCTCGTCTTCGAGCTCCTCCTTGGAGCAAGTATTGAGAACAGCGACAAGCATGTCGGTGACTTCGTGAAAAGATCATCAGCGAAACAGCGGCATGAAACAAACGACGCACTCTTTTCCCCAACAAATGGTAGGCTCCACTCGAACACGTCTTTGAAGTTTGGCAGCCAATACGGGTGCGACGTACAGTTGAACTGGGTGATGTTCATCGTATTGTTCTCATATTTGAGCACGGCCGCCTTGTTGTTGTACACGTCGAGATAATTTGGAGCAGAAAATATGGTAATGAGCGTGGGG
>JBBPMC010000884.1:0-15456 GCA_038090115.1 Strobilomyces echinocephalus
CGTCACATGCCATGATTTTGGCCTCGTCTTGGCACTCAGGGATGTCGCGAAGTTCTTGGAGATGTGTCTCGCGAGATTTATAATTCAAGTATAACCTGCGACGCTCCTGTGGGTTCCGTCAGGACAACGATTCGGACCGGACTGGCACACGCTCACCTCGTTATGACGGGGACACCACCGGGCACCCTCCACATCAGGAAGTGGCTCGGTGCATTGGATGCCCGATGCGCAAAGCGCAGTGCAAGTGTTTGGTTCCTTCGGAGTTCTCAATGTGTGCGTAACCAGCAGAGAACGATGACGGCCAGTTCGTGTAACCTCTTCCCAGTCATCAGACCTCGACATGGCGGAAGTAGCGGCTACCATCGGTGGACTTCTTGAGCAGCAGCTTTCCAGAGGCCGGACGGATGATGGGAAAGCTGATTATCGACGGGCGGCCTTGCGTCGAAATGGCTGATTTATGAACGCCATCGTTTCCGCTACAGAGGTCAAACCAACGGGTCTGGCGCGGGTTCAATACGGTATTGGTTATTGTTAAGTTGACGGATCCTGCTAATAGTACTCTCGGACCGCTTGTGGCATCGATCGAGCGACAGGTATCTTTTGTTTGACCTTGGCCCCAGACACTTTGCGTGCAATGTACCTATCAAATCATTGCGGTCCAGGATTCAAGAATGATACAAGCTGCCCATCCTTCTTGTCCGGTCGCGCCGCGTTTTTAGCTAAGGTGCATAGCCTTCCAAGGTCAATGCTTCGGCGACAGCACCTCAAGGAGGAATATTTGTGATTGCTTTCCTTCGATTATCTAACCTGAATATCCAGTTGCATTTCCGGGATGGAGAAACGGATCGTTACTATAGTTGAAAACAGAACACCCCCGGAGGGCAGTCTGCTTGCAAGCGAAACACCAGTTCATCGTAGAGTTGATAGCAGTCCACTAAGCGAAAAATCACGATGGACAACGGAAACAAAATGAAGAGAAACTTACATCGAGGGGTTTGATCAACTGGGGAAGAGTAAGATTGTGCTGGCCGAACATTTTCAGTGGCTTGAATTCTTTATCGTTCGTCCCGTTCTTGAATTTCAGAGCAACCTCGTAATCACCCGTATTGTTCTGAGAGAGCTCGAAAGCAATGGCAGAGGCATAGTCAGCTGTGTATGATTGATCATATGAGCGAAAGGGATAGGGAATCGGTGATCATCCTCTTGCCAATTCCAGATATCTCCTGGTTTGTCACTGTGGCATTGGTGACATTGAAGAGACTGATGAAGGGCTTGTAATCGATCCCCGTCAATGCCAGCTTAACCTTATTATCAGGAAGGGTCATATTGCCCAACAAGCGGAGAATATTGGGCCAGAGAGTTCGAATGGCCACTTTGCGCTGTCAGTAGATAGTGGCACAACGCCACGAAACCACGCACTTGGCCGACTCCATTCTGGGCACGATCGGTGAAGACACTTTGTTCATGGATGTCAGCGAAGTAGCGCGCTTGCTTCATAATAGTTTCGGGGAATGACTTGTAGAACGTTGCATTGTGCATACACTGGACGTTGAAATAATCATAGATCTTGGGATTCCGGCACGTCAGATGGGGCTAAGCTACTACCGTTCTCTTCACTTACGTTGTACTGCAGATCCAAGTCAGAACAAGATCGACACACAGGAGTGAACGTCACACACAATGTTAAGGAAGCTGCTATTTAGACCATTGAGGTACGGTTGAACTGCCTCGAGGAAAGGCGCGGCTTGCGCGGCCACATTTTCAAAGACGGCACCTCTGTTCAAACGAGCCAGGTGAAGCTGGAAATACTAGAAAGCCTGGGTTGGTTTCCTTTCATAGCCGACTTTCAGGTACTCACCTCGCAGTCTATTCAACCGGTGGGAGACGGAGCCTGCTCGAATCCAACAGATTCCACTGCGTCGTACTGGTAACCTCCCAATGGCGCCTCAACGACCTCACCATTAGCGAGGGTTGTCTTTGACTCCGCTGTGGGGGCAAAGACCCTGAAGTAATGCATATGCGGAATTGAGTACAACATTTCCTCCTTCGGGTGCGCGAATAAAGAGTTGATCAACATCGACAATATCGGCATTGATACCTTGGATGTAAGATGGTGATGCCGGATCGAGATACGTCTGCCTCGAGAAGTAACCCAGGTCATATTCTTGACTCTGCGGGACGCTAGGGATCAAATGCAATGCCAAAAATGAGATACCGGCTTACCGACCCATAAGGCGTCAGGTAACCTGGAGTAGAGTTGTACGTCGTGCAATCCTGGAAAACGACACCAGAGCGATCGCCATGCCCGGCCAACAAAACGACACCAACGAGGCCCGCGCCTGTAGTAGTAAGCATCTTGAGACAAATGAGATGAGATGCTGCATTCCATCCAGAACGAACCATTTCCAGTTTATAGCGAGCCGCCCGACGCGTGCAAACGCGAGAACACTGCCCAGAAAAATGGGATAAAGATGCGCCGCCAATGACGGCGTTTTCAACTGACGGTGAAGCACGATTCAGAAGAAGTTTGTTCTTACTTGGCGCTCATGCATAAGCACGGATTGGCTGCATACTTCTTCTCGGCGCTTCACTTGGCACAAATTATTGAACATACCTCGTCACTACTTGAGGCCGGAACTCGATTTTCGAAACCAACGCAATTTGATCAGTTCTGCGGATATCTTCGGAACGAAGGCTCCCGCGGACTGTCTGCCTTGTTTTGGGTTGGTCATTTGCCGGCTACTCCAATACTGATCAAGCGGGTCCGCGCTGTGTGCGCAAGGTAGTAAATAACGACTTGGACTCACCTCATGCCCAGCGGCGTGCTTACCAACGAGCTCAATGGTACAAAATTTGTATCCAGGGTTGCTTTTACTAGATTTCAGAGTGATCAATTCGATGGAATAAGTGACACGCTCGAGCACCTTAAAATTGAACAACATGAACAACGACCCGAGGATCGGGCGAGAACGTTGATGTGACATCCAGCACCGGATGTGTTGACCCGTCTTCGAGCTCCGAGCTCATGACTAACGCTCGGGCGTAGAGTGGTCAGGACCTGACAATTAAGCTGTTCAACAGTAGTGGACCAATGAGGTTGGCTCCATTACTAGTCTCGAGACGTTATAGGAAGTTCGGGTAAACACGGTGCGGATGTTTAGAGCGCTAAGTAGTGCCGGGATTTTCCGGCCCGAGACTAATAGCTCCCCGACCAATCACACGTTTTACATTACAGGGCGGCGTTACATGCAGCTGCTCAACGCAGGTACATGACCCGGAGCTCGGACTTCTGCGTTTGCTCTTCTGCCCTCGGAGACGCCAAACTTGAGGGAGAAGGGGGCAATGGCAATTTGAGATCGTCGTCTTTCCACTATTTTTTGGCTACATATTTAAGCTAGTCACTGTGGAGACTCACTGGAATTCTCAATGTTCGGGCCCTGAAGTCGCTCAAATCACTGTTTACTGATTGGCCAGATCTCAATCTAGGGTCGGCAATGGGCATCGATAACTTGCTTTGACGCGAGCCGCACCCTTGAAAATAAATATTCATTCTTTCATTCTTTCGAAAATTCACGAGGTATAAATCCTCGGAATGTTTCATTGGTAACCTGCGTCCCTCACCCTTCTAAAATGTCCTCAGAGACCAAGAGTTTCCCCGCTGTTCCCCTTCCTTCGCGTACAGACGCAACCCTTCGAGAAGAACCTCCCGTCTGGGTTCTGAACCCGCCCAATGTCGAAATCCCTCTTCCAGAGAAGTGCAACAAAGAAGGAAGAGAGGGTGGCGTGTGTTGCAAAGAGCTCAAAGGCGAGGATAACCGGACCCTCATCAACCCCGATATTGTCCGCGATGTGTAAGCCCTTCGCTTTGAGTGCATGCCAGAATTTTATTCACATGCACTTTCTAGCATTATTGGTCTCTCTGATGGTTTAACCGTTCCCTTTGCGTTGACGGCCGGACTGTCGTCCCTGGGAGACTCCAGGCTCGTCGTGCTAGGAGGAATCGCGGAACTTGTTGCCGGGGCTATCTCCATGGGAATCGGTGGGTTCCTTGCCTCACAGGCCGAAAGGGACCACTATCGGTTCTTGAAATGTCATACATCATCAAGAGTACTCCGCAGCTGCGAGGGTGAAATGGAGAGGGAAATCTACACCGTTCTCGGCCAGGTCGGTGTTGATGAGAGCACGTCAAGAGCCGTCACGAAATGTCTGCGTACCGTCGAATGTAACACAGCCACAGATGGCAATAGCTCGTCAGTTTCAGACGAAGAAACTCAGTCTCCCAAGTCTGGAGTGGGATTGACTGAGTTCTTGCTCAAGTTTGGGGAGGGTTTGGGTTCGTTTCTTCCTCATTTCTGACAAACGTTTATTTGATTCTCGCATTCATTAACAGAAGAGGTGCCAACGAGCCGCCTATTCGGATCAGCGATTACAATCGGACTCGGGTATCTTTTTGGAGGGATCATACCGCTCATTCCTTACTTTTGCACCCCGCACGCTCGTGTGGCCTTGATGTACTCCTGCATTTTGACCGGTTTGGTACTATTAGTTTTTGGAGCAGTCAAAGCCAGGGTAACAGGGGCAGGCCGAGGGGTCGGAGGGTACTTGTGGGGTGCAGTGAGTACATTACTTGTCGGTGGAGCTGCAGCAGCTGCAGCCTACGGCTTAGCCGCACTCGTCAAGATATGACGGGGGTGCAGAACTAGTTTATTTCTGGGGTGCTGGTCACAATCTCTCAGATACTTATTGCTATGAACCGCATGTTGTATTCATACTTACCTTGAACCAAGTTGTTACTCTTCGAGGATTGAACGTTGAACTGTGGCATATTTGATCGCCATCCATGTCAATGGTCAACCATCAAGATGGCGCACCCTTGGATTTTCTGGATCGAATAGTGTGATTCTGATCAAAAGACGAAAATGTACAGAGCTGTAGGGAGAATGTTGGGTGAATGGCCTATACCCACCTGTGCCTTCTAGAGGTCATTTATGAAGGAACTCGGACCCGGCGCAATTCATCCGATCTGTTTGCAACCAAAGGTAGCGGCAGGACTCGGCCTGAAAGCACGTACGGCGCGTGATACACTGTCAAAGTGTTATCGCCAGAACTGCTATGTAGGCTGTACTAGCGCACCACACCGCTTGCACCATTCGATCGCAGAGAAGCGACTGTACTAGTACATTGCTCCCGTGTGGTGGCGAAGTGTTCATTGGCAGGTTGAAGGCCGGTCCGAGATGCTTTGGTACACTCTGACCCCAGACACCGCAAGGCTTCGCGAGGCCGAGAGCTGTTGCCAGCGTCGAACACCTTGCCTCCGCAAACAAAGCCCTCAATTCGAAAGCTTCTCCACATAGGTCTCTGTCTGTAGTCGATCAAAACGTGCTCTACCTGGCCTACCAACTGCCTCTGTGGTGCAACGGGTCTTTCTCGCACCGCCCTAGTCGGGGGAGAGCTCGACTATCTATATCATGATCCAGACGTCGGCGGAGTCTCCAGTGAATATGCCAGCAGAAGATGACTCCGGGATTAAATACTACATAGAGAGTCCTCAACAATTCTGGTCAGGTACGTTTCCTCACGCGCTTCGTACCCCGCAAGTTTGGTTATCAGAAGAAACTTACCACACCCTGTGTCGCGTGCTTTCTCGTCCAGAACTTGACGACATCCTACGTCTTCCAGCTGATAGTTCAGCCACGTTGTCCGTACTCGATACTACACTCCGGAGGTTTGTATCCTTGTGCGCTTCTTATCATGGTCAGCTTCCTCAGCCTCTATCCTCCCCTCGCATGCTCATCATAATCTGTCAGCAGAACACTACCTACAGAGTCCACTACAACTAGAGCACGCGTGCCAACTGCTCCTGGATTCCGAGCTATTCACCTTTCATTCCGAGAGGACGTGTGAGCTTGCGACTGAGGACGTTCAATTGGTGTGTGGAACGATGGCCTTACCTGTCTAGCGCGTCTTATACACTGTAGAAAACGGATCCTCACGAACAGTTTATTCTGTACAGTGTGCTCTTGTTCTGGGGCGGGCGTCAGTCATCCTTCCTTCGCAGCCACAAGCGCTGGCAACCTCTCATCCCGCTACTCATGGATCATATCTTAATCGAGATTGATCCAGATGTTGATGATTTCTATGTTGGCCCTCATCTCGCTTCTAACGGCACGTGTCCTCGGGCAGGCGTCATCATGGGCCCGATTGCTATAGAAGGCAAGCTGAGGGTGCTAAGTGTCAGACTTCTTTACGAAGTCTGTCGGGTTCAAAAGATGTCGGAACATGATTTGCGTAGGTTTTTCTACTCTGCGTCAGGTTCATTCGGCTGAGCACTCCGGCGCAGGCGTGTTCAGTGATTCGTTCATCGACCATCTGTTCGAGCTCGTGGAGCAGACACGTTTCGTGTCGGATGAAACATTTAACTATTCTGTCATCAAATTGATCGTGAGCTTTGCGAGTCTCCTGTGCTGACATGGAATGGAATATTTTCCAGGTGGCGCTTAATGAACAATTCATGGTTGCGGGCTTGAATAATACTTCCTCACCCCGGGGTGGCCAAGACAAAGCACTCGAAGTACGAAACCGGGTACTTGATATGCTCATATCGCGTCTTGGTTCGAGCAAGACATTCGGAGAGAACATGATTTTCATGCTCAATCGTGCATGTATGTTTTCGTTGATCGTCATTATGTCCAGGCTGAGAATGTTTCCTAGCTCGGTCTGCCGAAGATCTTTGCATGCAGCTACTCGTGTTGAAGCTACTGTACATCCTGTTCACCTCGAAAGCGACTTCAGAGTACTTTTACACAAATGACCTCTGCGTTCTCGTCGATGTCTTTCTGCGCGAATTGGTAAACCTCGACGATGAGAGTGAATCGGTGGGTGATTTCCCTTGTGAATTGCTCTAAAATCGATTCAAATCATTGCAGTTGCGCCACACATACCTGCGTGTTTTACATCCTCTCCTTACGAAAACGCAATTGCGGGATATTCCCTACAAACGTTCCCAAATTGTGATGGCCCTGGAGTCCCTCACGCAGAATGCTAACATCCGAGACATCAATCCAACTACAAAACGATTAGTGGAACGATGTCTCAGTGGGGAGTGGTGTGTGCAGCTGCGAAAGAGTTCATTCGATACAGATGGGTCAAGCTTCCGCCAAGGTAGCCCTAGCCATGAAATTCTTGCGTCGACGACGCAGCCTGGTCAACAGTCTCGAGCTGCCACCTCAACGAGCTCCGACAGGCTACCTGACAGTGTCATTCCACCTCAGCCGAGCCACATCCGGCCGAGTCGCAGCATCGAGAATCTAAGGCCACGACCTAATAAACCGACTTCGTTGCGCCTAGGTTCGGATGATGCCAGGAGACCGAGCGTGGAGAGTGCAACTGTCCCGAGGCGAAGAGAGATATCTGGTTCTGCGGACGACGATTCACTCCTGCAGCCGACGGACAAAAGTAGTAAGTATCGTCCCCATCACCCGCGTCCTCCTATTTCTTACCAAATACCTCTGTTGCTACCCAAGAAGCACGTCGGCCTCCTCCCGCCCCTCCAAAAAGACGGAAGCCCCCACCAGTGCCACTCGGACCGACCCACAATGGACTTCTCATTACTGCCATTGCAAGTTCCTCATTGTCAACACGCCGTCAGCCTGGGAATTAATGGATGTTATTGTTCTCTTCGGACTTCCAGTTATGACAATGATAGACAACACATCCCCTTCCGTCATCCCCATCTACAGAACACATTCGGCATACCATTGGACATCATAGCATGGCACTCTGTTTAATATATTCCTACAAATGCTTTCCAACCAGCTATTTCTGATACCTATCGTCGGGATTTACACGTCGACCTCACGACTTGATGCCTTTCATGAACAGTTTGCGCCTGTCTGTCAACTTCTGTGCGGTCTGTCCATTTACCACTCGTTTCCCAAGTTAAAAGATACGTCATGGACCCTGATTGGATCAATACGGTATTGCGTAGCAGAGCTCCTCGCGCATGCCGGGTTGACGTGCGCATCAAGGGTTCGTGGACATGCTTGCGCTCAAGACTTGGGAAGAAATACCAAAACTGAACAAATAGTCAGATCAACCATGAATAGAAAGAAACAGACAGTATGTACGGCTTCACATTGGAGCCCAATCATTCGCGAGCAACAAGGTGTCCAAGATTCTGAAAGGGTAAGCCTATGCCCCACGGTTTCAAGGGATGGGATGCCATGAGCGTAGGTATGCAAGAATGCGGATATCGCCTGGAAACTTGGCTGATAAATAGAGAGACCGACCACAGGTGCTGTCTGACAGATTCGCAGACCTGCCAACGTAAGCTTCCAGGCAGACAACGTTCGAGACGTCTGAACCGCTTCTGCTGGCAGCACATCCAATCGGGGCTTTGGCTCACAGGAAGCAAATTTTTTCGAGCGTCCCACGACCAACCGTTACATATGCTGTGATCAGAACTTCATGAATGAGATGGCGAAGTGCCGACACGTCGTGTTAGGTTCCATAGACTCGGTTTTTACGTACCGATCGTACATCACGATGTGGCTGCTTGTTCCGCAGTTTTAACGGTGTCCAGATCGCACGGTTCAATGAAACAGGATTCATGGTGCCGATGGCGATAGACAGCCCGACACGGGGATGAAATGCACGTCCCCACCAGTACGGTAGTTCCCGGCCGCCCGCAGCCTGGAGTTGATATCTTGTGTGCAGGGCCAAAGTTTCCTGGGAGGAACAAAGACAAGAACAGGCAATCAGAGATGGAAGAGATGTGGCCGATTTTGCAGCGCCAATAGCGTGGCACTGACCGGGCGACTGGGGCAGGACAATGATTCAGATCACGGTCAAAAAATCGACCCAGAAATTCCCGTACCTGTACCACATGGAACTTTGCATGCCACCGATACTCTGAAACTGCCTTGACGAGCGTCCGATACTACGGCGATGCGGCGAACTGGCACAGGAAGCGCGAACGTAATAGTCCGAACAGCACGTAGCCGTATCGCCATCGATGCATAAATGGAGCGGAGAAATGGTGCCCTCAAACAGCGCGAGTCGGAGCAACTCTATAGCTCAAGTTGTGTAACCGGTTCCTTGAACATGGGTTTGGCGGTCGCCATCTTGCCATCTTCTCTGTTCTCGTCTTCACCTTGGCGCAAGTATTGGCTGATACCCACTCTCGTTCAACCTAGGAGGCCCAATCATGACGCCCAGAGCCCCTGCAACACCTTGATCGCATGGTATACTTACGGCGTCGAACGTCGCAAGACGTAATAATGAATACAGTGCGGGGCATGAACGGACGAACTTTATCCCTCGAAGAACGCCGGGAGATGCAACTCGGATGCAGCTGTCAGTTCATGTAGATTGTAAGGGTGGAAATCGAAGATGGAATCGCCTTGCACTTGGGGCGGCCATAGTATGATCCATCGACTCCAAGCCTGCACAAACAACTCTCGTACCCCATCATCCTCTTCCGTGGTCAAAGAGCGACGACTGCAATGGCTCTCTGCTAAGGTGTCATCGTTGAGCAACCGCCGGTCGTCCGTATGATAGGTCATCCATGATAAGACACAAAAGCTCCAGCAACTTACTTGTAAGGCTCTTTGCGGTCCCGCGCCACAACCATAGGGCTTTAGTCGGCAGAAGGGGGCCGGATGGAGCTGCAATGGTCAAGGAAAACAGGTATCTTGCGCTTCGCGGGTTTGGAAAGTACCTTGTATCTTTGGCAGACCGGACTTCACAGTTAAATCGCGCGAGGTGAAGAATGTCACCTGAATAGCCAAAACAGTCTGTATTCATTCCTTATCTCCGGTCACAGACAGACTCCGAGTCGTTGAAGGTATAAAAGCATCGAGGACGGTGCCTCAAAGTGCTGAACCTGCAGCGTCGGCCTGCACAATGAATGTGAACGTTGCAATTGTGCTATTATTTGCCATTTCCCTCTTCTCAGTCTCTCAGGGCCAAGGGTCCCCTGGTACGGTCCTCCCTTTCCCTCCACGCGAGCGGAAGGTCCCGCGACGTCCAGTGCCTATCCAAACCCTGCTGTCAGTGTATACACAAACTGCAACCGTCCAAAGATGATTTCAACATAGTGGGTTGATCCTTGTGCTTATGGACATCCGAGGAACGACGCCGACGTAGTTCCAATTATCTTGCCACAGTCCGCACGGGAGAGGCGATGGATATTTTGAGAGCGCGGGGGAAGAACCAACGGTGCCTGGATGAATGAAGAGGATGACTTGAGAACAACAAATTTGACGTACGTTGGGGAGATGTGACGAGCAGAAGTAGAGTTGATAGCCAGAGCTGTAACACATGTACTGTATACATCCGTTATATTTCCTCTATCGCAAAGACCTCAGTGGAGGACGAACCGCTCGTTAAATGTTTCGTTCCAGGAGAACCCTCTTGAGAGCTGCTTGTCATCTTTCCTGGCCTCCGGCTTCGGCTGGGCCAAGTGCTTTGCCTTGGTGTGACTGAATCAGAGATTGCGATGGGCTCGGAGTCAGCCTTTAACGAATGCAAAAGGTGTGCAATCATGCGTATTCACGGTTAGGACGCGCACTAATGGATTGAACGAGCCACTCGAGAGCGAAGGCTTGATCGCGCAGCGTCACCATCACTGTCTTCTTCGGTAACTTAGGGCACGCAAGGGCGCAGGCTTGAACTGGAAGAATCAAGATCCTTGAAGAATCGATGAACGTCAGCAACACGGGTGACTAGAGCTCAACCATCTTTTGCAAAGTGCCTGCGTCGACATTCCCGTTCCTTGTCGATTATCAGTTCATTTGAGGCTTTCTATGTACAATATTTGAGTCACGGTCTCTTGAAAGTCCTTCAAGTTGTTTGAGGGAATTTTACAGTGTCGTTCATACGTACTTTGATTTGACTGCAGGACTCGGAAAGGACCAGGGTGAGCGCTCAGCGCTTCCAGTGCAGGCTGGGCCGGCCGAGTCAGTGGGCGAACAAATGAAAAAAAAATGGAATTGTCACATTTTTCATAAATTGCGCGTTGTGGCAGAATCACTCGTACGTTGACTATACACTGTGATACTGTAGTCGCTCGTCCTACTGTACGTCGTCCGCTATCGCGAATAACAACTGCCATTCCACGGCATACGACTTTTCAACACCCCTACCCCCAAGTTGCCGTGCACGTCCTGTCTTTGGAGCGCGAGGCCCGTCTTCGATTTGCTGGCAGTTCCCGTCTCGCTGTCTCTGCGTCGTCCGACTCGCTCCTCAGCGCGTTCATCTCACTTTTCCTACTCCGGCTTCATCGCCACCCCGACCTGTTGGCCGCCACGTCGCACGTTCTCTATCAGGGCGCATCTTCATAACGACCTCTTTGACTACACGTCTGGGCGGTGGATGTAAGTTCATCATTCCGTGTTTATGGGGCATAGTATGTCCTAATATAACACGTTCAGTCTCAACGATGTCCTTCGCCACGCAGAGCGCAGACGTGTCTTCAACGTCGATGGATTACGTCGACTTGCAGCACAGTCCGTCGATCGCAGTCCTGATGATATCATCGACCTGAAAAAGCTCGCCGAGGGTGGGTTTAATCGTACCTTCCTCATCACCATGCGCGGTGGCTTCCAAATGGTGGCACGCATCCCGTACCCGGTCACGGTTCCAAAGTACTTCGCTGTCGCTAGTGAAGTGGCTACTATGGCCTTACTCCGCTCCTCTGGGCTGCCTGTACCTGAGGTATACGGATACTCGCCTACGTCGAACAACGCGGCGGAGACCGAGTATATCTTTATGGAATTCATAAAAGGTACCAGCTTGAGCGATATATGGTTTGACCTAGAGGAAAGGGACATTATCTCGGTCTCGTCCCAACTTGTTAAACTCGAGTCGAAGATGATGTCGATTGCTTTCCCGGCCTGCGGAAGCCTATACTATACAAAGGATCTGGAGAATGTGGCCGGGAGGCCGGGCATCCTGCTGGAGGACGAACATTTTTGCGTTGGTCCAGATACAAGGCTGCCTCTGTGGTATGGCAGGAGATCACAGCTCGACGTAGATCGAGGACCATGTAGGCCACTCTGCCTTTTTTCATTACTCCCTTAAGCCGATTGATAACCATAGATGAAAATGCCGAAGCAGTGCTCGTAAGCGGAGCCGACAAGGAACTAGCTTATCTGGAACAATTCGGTCGACCACTGTTGCCGTTCCAGCGCTTGAGGAGGGAATGTTACCAATACCAGGAACAACCATCGTCGGACCATATCAAGAACCTAGACCGCTATCTCCTGATTGCACCATCACTCGTCCCTAGGGATCCAACCCTCTGTCAATTCTGCGTCCGCCATCCCGACCTCCAGCCGAGTAATATCATCGTTTCTAGGTTGCCCGACTCTAAATTGCACGTCATCAACCTGATCGACTGGCAACATACCTCGATCCTACCCCTGTTTCTCCATGCCGGCATACCCCAACGGCTACAGAACTACGATGATCCTATCTCGCGATCTATGACGCAGCCTCAGCTACCAGAGAATCTGGACAGCTTAGACGAAGACCAACAAAACTGCGAGAAGGAATTCTACCGTCGCCGCCTCGTCCATTACCACTACGTCAATGACACGGAGAAGTACAACGAACGTCATCACGCAGCATTGACGAGCCTCATGGGCGCGCTTCGCCACCGCCTCTTCTGCTACGCCAGTGACCCGTGGGAGGGCGAAACTCTTGCGCTGAAGGTTGCGCTGATAGAAGCGACGAAGAGCTGGGAGAGGCTTGCGGGGGAAGGCCTGCCGTGTCCTGTCGTGTTCGACGCCGAGGACATATGCAAGACGATGAAGTTGGATACAGTACAGAGCGAAGCGGACGAGACTTTTGAAGCGTGCCGGAATGTTGTTCGCTTCGGGTCGGAGGGCTGGGTACCTGTGGAGCACTACGAAGAGGCCATGATACGCAGCAAGCAGCTGAAGGAGGATGCATTGAAGCTGGCCGAGTCGGAGCCTGAGGAACGGGTTCAGATCGCGGCGCACTGGCCCTTGGACGACATGGACGAAACGGAATACATGTGACGCAGTCCGTATCCTAGGCTTTTTTTCTCTCGAGCGTGCGATTGGCCATCTTTCTTGTGGATGTTCGCGTCGTCTCGCCGGACTCGGACCTCAAGGCCTCACCCATCGTAGCCGAGTCTCGAGTACCACGCTATGGATATTCATTTCTGCCGTCTGATCGTCCGGCATGTGAAACCTGCAGGGGTCGCGAGTGCGACGCGCTGATCGGCGCGCGAGTCCTTCAGGTTGGACTATCCACCCAAAGTTTCGGCCAGTGTGGCCCGCTTCACCCGCTTATCCGAGTCGCTGAACGTATAAGAAGCGTCAGGAGTACCTACCCCAACAGCTGCGATCCAGTGGCATCGACCTGGTCGTCCCGCACCATGGACATGCGTATAGCGATCGCGATCGCCCTTGCCATTCTTACCCTCTTCTCAAACTACCGCCCACTTCGAGCATTCCGGCACCTCCAAATTGTGCTGCGTAAGATAAACCTCCGGTGAGTATCGACGCCATGAGCGTCCCAGAAGAATAGAAAAATATTCATCCAGAGTACGGAACGAGGAGGATGGCTCGTGTACATCGGCCACACCAAGCCACCATCCATATCGAGTCCCTTCGCGACCTTAGCCGAGAATTCGTGGGGAAAAACTCCCGACGCGTAGTCGTCAACTCATCAATGAAAAATTCTCACCCTGCAGCGCTAGTCTGGTGATTCCAAACAATGAGCACGCACTATGCCGCGATCTTGCTCACTTTCGTCTTCTTCTGTGGCTCTCTGGCTCAACAATCCGGTATCCCCACCGCCCCAGCCGAGCTAGTCGCCGCTCGTGCTCCGTCGCCTACACAAAGCCCTCCGGCTATGCAAGGCACCCGGGAATGATTCTGGTGAGCAGGCTAATGTCTGCGCTTCATAATCATTAACCTTACTGAGGTTGCGATGGGTAGCGTCGAGAGGGATGAGTCGTGTACAGCTGTTTTTTTTTTAGGTGGATGCGAGGCAAACATCGAGGGGACCTTCGAAAACTGTCATATGTAGTACAAACCTACGATATCATTCGTCATATGCGAATCCGTTTCCTGACGGGGGTATCCAGCCCTCCTTCCGCCGGATCAGAGAGACCTCTACTCGAGGACGAACCACTCGCCGAGCGCTTCCTCCCTCCCAAAAGCAACACGTCGGGCGACGAATTCGGCAGCCACAGCTCCTCGTCTTCGCCCTCGATCCCCATCGAGCCTTCGTCGTCCGTGTCCCCACGAGCGTCGCCGCCCTCCTCGTCCCGCACGCCGCCAGCGTCGAGATCGAGACTACACGCCCGACTCGACCTATACCTTTTCGCGTCCCCTCTGACTTTGGGTTTCGTCGGCGTCGCGGCGACGAGCGTCACCGCCTGCGACCCCCGCTTGTCGTCCTCGTCAGGGTCTCGCTTCGGCTTGGCGGGCACCTTGGCGCACGTGCCGCTCGCCTGGGACGGATGCGTCCGCGGTTTGAACGCCCGCGACATGCTGACTTCGCGACTGAGAGCGCGTTTGAGGGACGAGGCGGTCCCCGAGGTGGCATTGGAGCGCCTGGCGGAGGCGTCCTGCGCGAGCGAGATGGTCAAGGAACGAGAGCGGGAGCGTGCGTCCGTCGCGCTGGCATTGGACACGACGGAGGAGGAACGCTGGACGGGTTTCGGACCCTTGGACTGGGACGTGGAGGCGGAGGTGGACGACCGGACGAGTTTACGGCTGGGACGTGGGCGAGCGACCCGAGACCCTGAACTTGAGCGGTCGCTGTCCTCGTCTGCAAAGGACGAATGGGGGAACAGCTTGCGGCGCAAAAGTGCACACACGTCCGGGAGCGTGGATTTGAATCTGAAGACACGGAGGTCATGGAGCAATCGAGATCGACGTTCGATGATAGCTTACCGAGGTTCGACGACCTTTTCGCAGAACGTCTGCATCCAGTCGCGTTCGTCCTTGCTCGCTGGTTTGTTCGGGTCGTCCATGTTGACGACGAGCTGCCACGTGGAGAGCTTGTCCATGAACGACTCTAATCGCTCGTGTGCAGACGGAACGATGTACTTTGCTCGTTCCTTCTTCCTCTTGATCGAGGGAATCACGTCGTTGACCGGTACCTTGACTCGGGGGAGCGGGGGACAAGGCCCCGGAAGGGACAGCTTGAGACAGTAGAGGAGAATCTGAATCTGCACCCTGCGCGCAACGTCATCAACCGAGGGTCTGACGCTGAGATGGCGACGCACTCTCGTCTCTCGAGCCTGTCGAGCCACGTCCTCCGCGACTTTTCCTCGGGCACGGTCGCGTCTTCTTCCCCGAGCTCGTAGCCGAGCGCGTACCACATGATGGATTCCTCTGGCCCGTCTCCTCCGCCGTCGGACGCGAGGAGGTGTGGCAGGTCTGTGTGGTATTTAGCAGAGACGGAACGGACGGA
>JBBPMC010000885.1:0-15452 GCA_038090115.1 Strobilomyces echinocephalus
CCGCTCAAGTCACATCACAAGATGTCAGAAACCATCATGGGGCATGCCCGGGTTCGAACGTTCTGATGCTTCCATGCCCGCAGCCACTTGCCGCACCCACCGCCCCCCCAGCGTTGGCACCATCAACAACGTGACGTCCCTCGGACCTTGTCAAGGCCCTTGAACGGCGACCATCACCACCTCCATTCCTCCATATTTTTACTCAGACGCGTGGCAGCGACTCCCAAATCGCGAACCAACAGAGAGGTCATCACGTCGATATGATCTTCACCATATGCCTCGTTCACAGGCCATTTCATAGATACATCGATGCGCCGCGATATGAACGCATCGTGGGTAAAATAGACAACAGAGCATTTCAAACGAGAGTTTTCGAGCTCGTTTTGACCAAATTGCGTCGTCTTCTGATCCGATCTAGCAACTTACGGGAAGGCTCAAAGAGAATCGAAAAACGTCGGGGCCTGGCCCTTTTTTCGCTCGTATAATATCGCCTCGGATTCCCTCACGCCGTCATGTCCATTCTACACCGCCAGGATGACACGACGAACCGACGTCCGGACCATTCAGTGTTTACCCGCAACTGCCAGGGTCGTTCGATCGTCCGTTTACTCAGGTCAGAAAGACGCCCGGGTCGCTCCCAACCGAGCCAGTTGTTCAGGCCTGACCGTCCAGGTAACATCGCTACCTTATCGTGCGTGCGCATAATGATTTATGAAGGAATGACCCCTTCTTCTCTTTGGCCCCTTGCGAGCCCGTCGTGTGAATGCGGGCGGTTCATGGGCTCGATTAGATAGTGGCGTATCCTGAAACGCGACGGTCAGCATGGCCCAGGAGCTACTTAGGGACGGATTTCGCAGGACGAGTCTGCAAAGCGCATTAGTACCATCGAACTCCGCTATGATGGTGCTTGAACAACGAATCCGGCAGCTTCATCGATGGCGCCGGTGATCGCCCAGATGACGCCCTGCGGTCCCCAAGAATAGCGACAAGGTTTCGCGTACCAAGGCGATCGATCACCGTCCAATGGGAAGACCGGTGAACGTCTTCGAGTTCGTTTCCAATTTCACCCTGAGAACCGGCCAATAACTATGGAGGGACTCCCAGGCATAGGATTCTAAATGCTCCCCGTGAGTACGTTGGACCAGTCCACTCGTCCACGGGGACATGTTGGCTGGCAAATGAAACTCTGTTTCCATTTTTAACAAAAGGCGTCTGGTGAGATCCGTTTTGAAGCCGTATGTCGCGCCACAGTTATTTGTTTGTGCCAATTTAGGCTTGGCCCTGTTGGGTTTAGAAAATCAGAGGAACCTCGCCTAAAAAAATGAGTCGGGGCCTGGAATCGCCGACCGTGCAAACGTAGATCAGAACGAGGGTCCACTGGCATGAGAGCGTCGGCAACGAACCTGGATAGCGGTGTCAACGCCTCGCGGCATGATGAGGCGCGCGTGCCTTGTGCCAAATAGTACGGGTGGCTGCGCCGATGCGTGCCGACTCTGCCCGCCCTTTTCGAGGTGCGCAGTGTCATGTCAAGTACGCGAGCGAGCGCGACCTGCACACCACCCGGCTGTGCTCCCAGGGCCCAACCCCGCGCACGGAAGCCATGCCCAACACACGCACTGACTGACCAAGCGCGCCACGGGCCACTTTCCTTTCCAGAAGACGGCGACATGAACCCCGCAAAATAAGAAACAGATCTTGGCCGCGCGGCGTGCTATTCCTAGGCATGGACCCGGGACGCGAACCAACGTAGTCTGGATCGCGACGTCATCGAAGCACGACCTGCATCGAGGGGTCTGCCACATCAACATGAGCTGTGTGACGGATCATCATCTCCGCTGTTTGCGTTTGCCTCTGCACGTCGTGCAGGTCACGCGCGTGGGGGTGTGCGATTCAAATTGGAGAGGAGTCGTTGGCTGGGGTGGAGCCGAGGAGACGGCGACGGGCCATGACGAAAACTTTGAGCGAGAACGGGAAATCGACCTGCGAATGTCGGTGGTCTATACCTACATATGGACCGAGAGAGAGAACGCTCTCACCTCCACGCATCGACCGTTGCAGTTCCTACGTGATGGTAGAACCCGGTGGGTCCGTTTGGACACGAGGGACATCGGACGAGAAGTACGGCCCCTGGTCGAGCGGCGTCGCTAGCGAAGGGTGGTAGCAAAGGGGCCGTAGAAGCGGCGGGGACCCGTTCAACACACAGACGATGGGAAATGGTATGTCGGCTTTGGATTGGACCTCGGAGGACGCGGTCGTAGTGGATTAATAGGGCGAACGAAGGACCCAAGTAGTTAGGACGCGGGCTCTGGCTGTCAACCCCAACCCTTGGTGGCGGGTTTCACGACGGGCCGTTCTCACACAGACCCTCGCCAGCGCGCGCTCTCACACCACGGCGATCAGCACAAGGGTCTCTCAACCGGGGACTAGTCCGAATCCGTGCGATAACCGATGAATAAACTGAGCGACACCGCTGGCATCGACAACCTCGTCAAGTTTACGACACTCTTTTCGATGTAAACTGCCAACGTCCCCGGTCTCGAGTTCAAGTCATCTATTGTAAGTGTGCGTCCGTCTGAGGGACCTCGTCCTTGGCAGGAGGCCAGGCGAGTACCGCCATGTCGGAACCATTCTAGGAACACTAGTAGTCCTGCGCAAGACTGATCACCGGGCTGATCAGGAGGTACGCGGTGGAGCGTCAACCCTTGGCGAACCCCGTGCTCGCCGTGGGTACAACCAAGTATATTGACGCGCGAGTTCCGAACGTCGATTCGTTTCTCATGTCACAGATGGATGGACGTGCACAAGGATTCGAGCGGCAATAGCGGATTAATACGGTATAACTAATACGGTGACACTAGGATCAGATGATGTACAGGCGATGAATACAACCCTCGCCGGCCTGATGCCGAGTATGAGAAATGTATGTACGGTAGGACAAGTGCAAATAGGCGTGCGTTATCGTACAGCGATGCGAATGGGCGTTACGGTGATCGTCAAGTGGAAAAATGCGGTGGGAAGGGTCACTCAAAGTTGTACTCGACGGCGATACGGCACGCCTCTGGGATATCTGGGGTGTGTCCGTGTTTGCGCAGACTGGATAGGGACGGAAATAGGGTATCGCATGCGGGACAGGGGTGGCCCATGAGCCTGGATATGCTGTGGCCGTCGCGCGAACAAGAACGTTTCGAGCTATGTGAGACCTGTAAAGAGGTGAGCGATCGTGCAGGCAACGCGCGAGACGGGGAAACGCACGGCGTCGTCGTCGGGATTTGACTTGCGCTTGAGCGAGGGCGGCCGTGGGGGTGGGGGCGCGTCACGGGGCGATGGCAAGACGGGCGGGGCGGACGCACCGGAGATCGCCTTGACAAAGGCGTCTCTCCAGGCGTGCACGCGCTTCATGCGGGTGTTGTAGGTGTCGTCCGTCCATGGGACGGGTTCGGGGTCATGGGAGGAGTCTGGTGTGACGATGGAAGAGCAATAGGACGTTGCGTCCTCATCCGAGTCTGAGGTGGAGGGGTAGGAGGAGGTGGAGGTGGAGGCAGCAGAGGAGTGTATGATGCAACGGGGCGGGGGTGTGGCCTCGACGAGCTGGATGATCTGGATCGTGTGTGGTGGCTGGCAGAGGTAGAGGTGACCCGGGTTTTGTTTTAGCGGGTCACAGTCAAGCATGTGTACGACCGAAGGCTGGGTCAACATGATAGCGGGGGTGAAAATGGGCATCGCGAGCGAATTTTATATATGCCACGCGAGCGCATCTCGACGCTGAGAAACCCTACCAGATCCATTCCCGATAAACAGCGAACTGACGTCTCCCTTTTCGGCCATCTCATCAGATCTCAGATCATCCCACTCACTTTAGGCGGAGCACGCTCTTTCACACCCCGAAAAAGGTCACGTGTATTCATATATCCTTTTTTGTTACCGTTCCCACTGCGCGGCTTCCCATCCACCATCCGTGCCGAGACATTCCATACAGCAGCGTGAACAGCGAGGGCGACTACAGTGAGAACGACAGAGTAAACAAACAAAAACCATTTTCCCCTCTGTTTTTTCGTCCCGCCCCACCGACCCTGTGCTGCCGTCAAGGTCGCATCGGTGCAAGCCACGCTTCTGCCGCCTCAAACTGGTCAATCAACTCGCGCAACACAGCACCCTCCGAGTGAAGCTGCCTCATGGCAGTCAACGCCTGCAAATGTCAGACGCATGTCAGCCTCAAGTCCACCCCAATCGCCACGGTCCTTACAATGTCCCAGAATCGGAATCCCCGTTCCACTTCTTGTTTCGGGTGCTTCACTCCTGGGAACGTCTCCTCGCAAATCTCGAGCGCCATCTGCTTGCATTCCTTTACCCCTTCTGCGTTCGGATCCCGTACCCTTGTTTGGTTGTTCAGGTGCGTCAGCGTATCCAAGTACACCTTGGCCAGCACCCCAAATCCAGTGTTCACCTCCGCCTGAAAGGGAAGTGACATGGTGAGATCAAGTAAATCGTCCCGCGCCCTTCGCGCATCATTCCGAAGCAGCATGTTTAGCGTCGTCACCTCCAGCAACGTGCGTAGGGCCCGCGTCAGTGACCGCACGAATGAGTTAAACACCAGCAGTTCACGTGATAACGGAGCGGACCATGCCTGTGGCTGTAAACCCTTGTCAGTCCGGCTCGGCTTCCGTCCATTCGCTGTCCCTCACCTTGAAATTCAATGGTACAATGCTCAAAACTCTCATCACCAGCAACATACACGATTTCTCGTCGTCTGCAATTGACACGCTCAGCCACGTCAGACATCCCGTCGACGTGAGAGTCTCTAGGACTCCTTACCAGTGCCAAAACTAGGCCCACCACTGAATGCCCGGCCTGACCACAGGTGGCCGTGCATTACGCCTGCTCTCACCAGTTCCAGGAATAAATACAGTGGCTCTTGAAACTTGTCGTTTAGTCGTGCGTGTTTGACTGCTGTGTACATTGCTCTTGCCAACGGTGAATGCATGTGGGAGTTGAGCAGGAACCTGCAACTCCATTCCATCGGTTCATGCTCATCCCTCCCATCCAGAGGTTACTCACCCTCTCAATTCGAGGAACCGCCAGATGACGTTTGCGACGACCTCGTCTTTCTTGTCCAGTGGACCACCCGGCAGATTCGTCTTGCCCTTGGTCCGCTGCGCGAGTTTTTCCGATGCCGTCGCACCCAGACATAACGCGAAGTCGATCGTCGACGACTGCGGTATCACCCGTCAGCCCTAAGCGCAGGCACACCCGAAAACTACTCACGTTCTGTCGTCTCAGCTCTTCCTCCACGATCGCGTAGCTAACGTTCCAGCCTGCCACACGTTCTGCGAGTTGCACGGTCTGTGCCGAACTGTGCTGTATGGGTTTCTGTCCGTGTGGAGCGGGATTCTCGAACCAAAAGATTCCCGTCACTTTTCGGTTGTTCCAAAACGTGTGTGCGACACTGCTTATTAGCGCGAGCGCCGTCGCACGTGGACCCGTTTGGCCGTCGGTGATGACCTCCTTGACGAATCGCTTGTACTCGGTGGTTTCGCCGTTGTCGAGGGGTGGTGGCTCGACGATCTGACCGCTTGTCAGCCAAACGAGCGCTTGCGGACCCAACAGACCTCGGGAAAGATAAAAGTAGACCTCGTCTGGTAACCGATGCGTAAAGATCTCGTGCAAGTCCGAGGGGATGTCTGCCGCTGTCGGATGGTGGGGATGGTGGTTCGGATGACCGTGGGCAGGAGGTGTAGTAATGGCGAGAGGAAGCGGTACGACGCTCCCTTCGGACGAGAATATCAGAGAATACTTAATCATGGAGCGGGTCCGAGCATACTGGTCCGCGTATTGCGTTGATTTAACGCCGTGGTGCTCTGAAAACGCGGTCACGGCAGCGTGTCCGGACTTGTAGTACTTGACCATGTCGACGGTGGCTTTCAACGCTTGGTCGTGCATATTCGGGGGAAAAGTAGGCGAGTGATCGAATCCGACCAAGATCCCAATGTCAAGGAATTGGTCTTCGGTTACACCAAGGTCGTTCAAGATGTTCCGTTTCGATGTAAATGTGAACGAGGGCGTGCTGGAAGTGAGATCGAGAGAAGTAATCAATTTGTCCACCCCGGGATACATTAATGTATCGGTCGGAGCGTAGATGGCATGGATATATGATTTTGGGTGTCGCAAGAGATAGATCAACTTGGAGCACGGTGAGCGCGACCGCACGGAAAGCTGTGCACGGGAGGACCCACCTGTGCCCAAGCGACGTACGGCGCGACGAGAAACTCGACGTTTCGGTGCCTAAAGATGCGGAGAACCATGCGCCAGAGGTCCCACTGCGCGAGTCCGCTGCGCCCCTCGAACAGCTTGATAGCGGCCTCCTCCTGCCCCGCCTCGTACTTGGTCCACGCCTCCCTCCTGTCCCTGCACGCCTCGCTGTTCTCTGCGTGGTGTTGGAACTGTTTCCATCGCTTCGCGGGGAGGAGTCCAGGGAAGACGAACACGGGCTTGATGTGAAGTTTTTCGAGCGCGCGAAGATCGGCTTCGATGCGCTGAGTCAGGGCGAGCGGGAGACCGCCCGTCGCGGCAAGTAGTGGTTCGCGCGAGGGCGGGTTGTCGGTGAGCTGTTGGAGGTAGTAGGACGCATCGATGCCCAGACGCGAGTCCGACAGGACGCTGAGGGAAAGCGTCTGCAAGTGCTTCCGCTCGGCGAGGTGGTCTGTCGACGAAACGGCGCCCAAGTCAGCCAGTCGTCCCTCGGTCCCAATTTAAAAAAAAAGAAAAAAGAAAACCAGGCCTGAGGCTCACTTTCCAAGTATTTGATGGGCATGTCAACTCAACCGAAACACCAAAACTTGGATCTTGGTCAACGTTGCACACGCCTTCGAACCAATTTTCGATTACATAAGCATAGGTATTCCCCACCCTGGTCGACACCGACTTCGATGATCCCGTTCTCAACTGCTCCGATATGGATTCCAAGGCTCTCTATCTCCGTTTAGTCGCGAGAGATGGAAAGACGGGGATTTACAGCTCATGTCCGCAATATTCTCACTCATCAATGACCTCGACGACCACTTGAGAGCTAACAGACTTTGGCGAATGGCCGTTGATGTGTCAGTGTTTCGATCAAATGGCTGTACATAACAATCCACCGTGGACCTCGTTCGCG
Organism: Strobilomyces echinocephalus; assembly: GCA_038090115.1. Classification (NCBI taxonomy): domain Eukaryota; kingdom Fungi; phylum Basidiomycota; class Agaricomycetes; order Boletales; family Boletaceae; genus Strobilomyces; species Strobilomyces echinocephalus. Next base: position 7,151 of record JBBPMC010000885.1, read on the forward strand.
TACGTTGCGCTCTCCAAGATCTCCTGTGAGTATCTTGCACCTCGCAGAGTTTAATGTCCCGCCTTGCGGACCAGACTCCACGAAATAGCTGTCCTGCCGAGAGTGAGCCGCCGCATCAGTACGCAGCCCACGACTGTCCGATGGGCTTCTCACGTTCGTTCAGCCTTCCAATCTCAGGACGCTTCCCGCGTCGGCGTAATTGTCCTGCTCGTCCTGTGCTCCTTCCTCGTCAATAGGCGAGTCTGTGACATCACCCCCTCGCCTCGCGGGACAGCCTCGTCGCCGCCACGGATCTCTATCTTCCTTCTGATTCAAAGGTGACTTTCGAGTAAGCGCTTTAGACTCGCTTTCGCTCGTCGTCCCAAGCGGCGTCGAGCTTAGCAGGTACATTGCTAAATGTCCTAATGGACGTATCGTCTTCTCGTTTTCTAGCAGAGTGAGCCACGACCTCGCTCGTTGTTTTCTCGAACCACTTACGCCCACTAAGTACTTTAGGTTTTGACGCATCACCCGCATCATGAGAAGAATCATGTTTACGGTCGGGTGACGCCCTTCCCCCGCGCCATCCATCTAACCAAATACGATATACTCGGGTGCATTCCTTGCACACGCATCTGCAGCCTGGGCGATGTTCGCTTCCGTCCTCGTTTTGATTAGAACTGATTCTCTCTTCAGGACATGAGTTCATCAGGACATGTTTCAGGTCCCGTACTGCGAGCTCGATTTCTCTGCATTACGCTTGTTTGTCCAATCAGGCGTGAGATCCCAGTGCCTGGTCAATCGCATGCCACGTTGCGCCCAGCGGGGGACCGCACAGGTTTTGGTGACAAGTTTCGAACGTGCGGACGGACGACACTGGCGTGTTTACGTTACCCTAGAAATGATTCACACTGTTCTCATGAAATCGCGACTTTCCTCGAAACCGTCGTACCCACGATGTTTTCGTCGGGTATATGTTCACCTGATGGGTTTGCGCAAACCGCCTGGACTTCCTCCACCTTAATAGGTAACGGGTCTAGTCCGGCGAACGTGATATCGGAGCTTGCAAGCCCCCTTCGTGACCGTGCATGAGAATGTGTGCCGACCAGATCAGGTCACCATGGTCCATATCTATTCAAGGTTTCGAACTTTGATCGGAGGGATGATACTGCGCCTGACCGCTAAGGCTCGTGATCGAATACAAACGCCACAGGCAACGATCATTTTCGTGGCTTCATCGAGGCGAAGCAGCTCAGTTGCCGTCTACAAGGTGAGGGCTTCCCGAGTTCTTCATTGCACACTTACCGTGAGCGTTTGCGTTGACGCTGCCGACTTCTTCAAATCATGACGCTAGCATGATGCAAGGAATATGTCATAGGCACGGCGTCGGACCGATCGGCATCACAAAAACATGTTCTTTTTCGCAGAATGGCAACCCCGCTACGCGTGGCCCGCTCTCCCGCAAGCGGGCGAAATCACGAGCCTCGCTCGTACAGCTCGTATGTCGCAAGTGAGCTGCATGGTCGGCTCCCAGACGCCGCATCACATGGGAGTCTCTCATTATTCATGGGGCAGCTGGGGCGCGTTGCATGTCTGATAAAACCCGTTCACACAGCATTCAATTGGCGTCTCTGTGAAAAAGAAACAGTCGTTCGTTCGGATATGGTCTCGCACACGATCACCGTGGAGCTTGTCTGACAGAAGAAGAAATGAAAATTCCGGGCTCTTAAGCGAATCGCGTAGCGTTCTGGCCAGCGGTCAAGCGAACTACAAATCTGCTATCAGACGGCGGAAACGATCTCGTTGGCTCGTGGAGACCGCGGGTCGTCTCGTGTCGGTTCGCCCCCAGATTTCCCTTTCGGTCCTCCTCACTTCCATGATAAATTGAAATTCGGATGAGGTGACAAAACGTGTGTACGCACTGTCGTCGGTGGTCGTCCGTTCTCGTCACTTGCCGTACTGGCGTCACGTCCCCCCAGCGACGAGGCTGGAGACGAGGGGAGAAAACGTGGACGAAGACTTGCCGGAGCGTGGGTGTCAACCCGGGTTGCCATCGTAGCGTCGCGCGAAGCGCTGTTGATAACGACTCGTGTGACTGGTGGCACGTTATATGTAATAGCCGAAGCGACGAGAGACGTGGAAGTGGTCCCTTGCTCCGAGGAACGATCGAAAAAAATTACGCTACCCTGGGCACACGCATCTGTGATAACTATGACCAACCTGCTAGCGAAAAACTGCGCCTGATCTCCGTGTATCGGCAGTCCAACAACTGCAGGAACGCCACACGGGGTTGAATGAAACAAGTGATTGAGTATGATTTAGGATGACGATCGACTCGTGGTGCAGATCCGAGTTCAAAAACGGATCATCATCATTAATTGACAGTTGCGGAACCTGGGAACCTACTTCCCAAGTACGGCTCCCAGAAACACGTCGTGATGAGATTCAGATCAGCCTACCTCACTAATTTAAGGCCTGTCGGGGATCCTTGAGTGTCACCCATATGAATCTACATGTCCGCAACACGGGCTGTCTTTCCGAAGCCGCGAGATATGGTACAAACAAGTGTCGATCTCTGATGGTTCGTTCCCATGGCAAGCTGACTCAGGCGGAGCCTTGTAAGTAATGTAACTCTGCAAGCTCGAAATAGTACTCGTACCAGATCGCAAGCGTTCAAGCTACTGCTGCATGCTACTACCACCAAGCGCCCGCGCTGCAGGCTTCCTTATGTATTACTATGGCTTCGTATGTAATCCATGCCGCGGTCTCACGTCTGTCGAGTCCCAAACACGCCCTGCGACACTTCAAGTTGTCAATTCGGACTCGAATGTCCGTCCGAGTCTAATGGACGTGTGAGTCCGTTGGAACGGCACTCCGTCCCCGTATCCACCCGTACTGGCGACTCAAGCGGCGAGTTGCAACTTACGAAGTTACGATCGCGCAAGGCAAAGGTCTATTGACGTGATTTCTGTCTCGCTTTTCTTGTCAGAGATCGAGCATTTCATGCGGGAAAAAGTCGCGACGAACGGTTCGTCGTGTTCAAGCAAAATGGGTCTCTTCATGTCGAGCCAGTGCGGGACCATACCATAGTTGCTTGCGGAACGAGTCTGGCTTTCGTGAGTGCCAAACGTTCAATACGCAGACGTATTTCAACGCGTATCTAAGTTGACCACGTCAAGGAATGTTCATGACATTATTATCCCGCGGACCGCCAGATGTGGACACCAGGTTCAAGCGAGTAACCCCCAATATCACTGGCAACGTGGCACTAGTGAATCACCTTCGTGGCATTTGATGCGGTAACAGACAAGGGATGTATGCGTTAAATTGCATTCTGTTCCGTCACATTAACGAACGTTCGGTGAGACAGTCTTACCATCTTTGCAACTCTGCCAAGGTTCGGTACCCATGTAACACTGACTATCTGCCAGTGCTGGTCTAACGCGTCAAAGGCAACGGTAACGAAGTCACACCTATTACCTCCATCAGCTAGCCAATCACGTTTATGCCGACGTCTCCGAGGTCTGCGATCGCTAATGCGTACAGACAGACGTGATATTAGAGAGGCTTTCACTTCTTAATACTGCCCTTTGGCTATGCACGAGCGGAAGATCGGAGCGACTTACAGAACGAGGTTCCTTCCAGGCAGAGAGGGTGTACTCTCTTATGGGCTTGTCTGAGATCGTATCCATCCCCGTTTTCTACCTGTGACGGAGTTACCAACACTAGCTTGACTTTCGATGGCGAACTTCAACGTAGGGTGCATGGTCGCCGAACTAGATGAAAAGGCATAATTTATGGGGCATTGAGCCCGGTGCTAGCCGCCATCCTGCCCAAAGACTTCCCTGCGGGCTCTTTCGCTATGCGGCGCTCGTAACATTGGCTCTCGTCGACCATCTCCATCCAGTGTCACCTCCTGGAGTTGCTCTTCATCCATCTGAGGGGTCTTATCAGTCTGCCCCCGAGCATATCCTCATTCTGATGATGTCCGTGCCCCCTTCTGGTAAGTAGGGGTGTAGGACTTTTTGGCGCGAAGAACTTACAGTCCCTGCGGTACTTTTCTCTCTTAAACCGAAACCGCCCGCGCTTAGCTGCAGGATTTCTTCTTTCTGCCTTTTATTTTTATTGTTTGGATAGATTTGCCACTGACATGGAATGAAACAGGTGTTTTTTCCTCTCTCTCTGCTTACTGAGCGCGATGCCATCGGAAACAACGACATTGTTACAGGTCCCGGCTCTGAATCATTTCCTGACGTCGCTTTGCTCGGAGCGGTGGCCGATCAACCCATTATCGAGAACGAAGCAGCGGTCAGTCAGCCCATGACATCTCCAACGGGTATAAGGGGAAGCCCTCAAGACGACAAAATTTGACGTACGCCACCATTTTTCAACGCCATCGAACCCGAGATTGCCTCGATGAGCCGGTTCCTGGGGCGGACGGTGTCACTCGGCAATCACTGTACGGACGATAGAAAACACACCGCAGATGCCTGCTACCAAGGACTGACAGTGGACCTCACAACTACGATCGTGATCGTGTATCAACATGTGGTAGTGATCGAGATCATGCTGACCTGCGAACCTGCGAGGTCGTGTGAGTGGCTTCAATGCCGACGTAGAGTTCATGATGATGATAGCGTGGCTAAACAACACAATATGACTTCACGTATCAGGGCTCTTTGTCATGATTTTGACTCGGATCATCTCTGGGATTGTAGATACCACGAGTACTTTCGATTTGAGGAGTGAGCAATCTGCCAAGCGTAATAAATAACAAGCAACTTCCGGACTTGAAGGACCATGGGAACAAGGGCGTCCTAGGACTAGGCTCCAGCCCAGACGAAGTTCCGTGCAATTGGGAAGACCGTGACGTGGAAAGTAAACCCATTTGTGCTCTTCGTCGAGCCTATATGTGTGGGCTGCTGATCGGCTGATCGATGGCGTCTGCTTCTACGTTCACAGAAAGCAGTTCGTTTTTGACAGCAGCTTTCACCTGACCATCTTCCGTTTGATTGTAGAGTTCGACGTGTCGTACTCACTAGCACGGATGGGGGCGGTCAGGGAATGGATAGTAGGTCCCGTTATCCCGTCCTGTACGGACCAGTCCAGACCAGCGGCCTGCAACGGCAGCAGAGAGAACTCGGCAATGGGACACCACCAAGTACATGATTAGGTTGAACGGGTCATACGAAGAGAAATGTTGGTCGAATCCAGGGTATTGCGAATGAGCGAAGTTAGTGAACTCGACTGCTTTCCTGGATCCGACCCGTCATGAAGTGGCAAGCGAGCTGGCTCCGAAGAACGCCCTGCCTAGTTCGAGGCAGTCTGAGTCGGCCACGTGCTTCGGAGTGTGCCTCTTGAGAACCAGTGACCGGATGCTACGGGAGTGATGGAAATTTTGAATGAGTAGCCAGAGATATATTTCGTATGCTGAAAGAGGGCCTCCGGGTCATCGATCATTGTCTCCGTCACGGGACCATCGCCGGAGCTGAGTTCCCGCGCCTGTCGCGCTCGTGCCCATGCCCGCTGGCGCTGCAGGGGAGGTGGTGGTGGTGCCGTCTGATGTGGGGGTACCATGGGAATGCGATGGTGGGACAGAGAGAGCGGGCCCGCCCCTGTCTGTCGTGCTGGGCAAATTGGTCACACCTTCGTCACGCCACAGGGTCACCACCCTGAACTCCTCCGCTAAGCCTCTAGGTCAGATATCAACTGATTCACGACGCGGGTGGGCGAAGCGCCGGCGCCAAGGCATAAAATCCATGGTCACGCTACCCACTGGATTTCTGACAGTGACAACTTAGGTGCTACTCTATCATTGTTCAACTAAATCTAGATTTCAACAGGCACACTTGTCGAGTCGTCGACATCTGGCCTTCTACGATGGGTGCTCCATACCTCCGTTCGCTATGACGAACCTGCCGATCCCCGAGCCTTTTAGATCCCATGTCCGTGGTTCGGGACAAGACCTGCCATAAGAAGTAGCCGACTCACGCACAACAACATTCGAATGCAATGATAGCGTCCAAATGGCGTCTATTTGGCCATCTAATGTGCCCAGGTACCAGGACAAGGGTTTTCCACAATCCAAACATGCTACTTACTTGGGACCTCAAAAACTGGCAGCCAGTGGGAACTGAGCACACAGATCGAGCCTTGCCAGGAAGGTACGCTGTAGGTCCGTTGCTGTCAAACGATTCACCAGGTACATACTGAATTATTGCAAGCAGGGTCCTGGTCCTGGTCAAATCCCACCGATTGATAGGTGTCACCGAAAGTTTCCGAACCAGTTTTCCGTCGCCATACAGCAGGTAGGCTCTTCCACCACGTCGCCACTATAAGTATCCGCGGAAAATGTGGAGAGCGATAGTGTTTCGTTTGATACGTACAGGTCGGTCCTCTTAATGAGTAGTGTTGTCTCGCTAAATGCCCTTGTAGATCTCGCTCGCCATTTCATGGAAACAATCCGCGAATTTTTCTACGGCCGTTCTTTCTACGGAACTGGGTCAGATTGTTGCTACGACAATCAATATCGTCCAACCTACCATGGGACGGAGCAGCGATACGTCAGCCCCACCACTGGCAGGTGCAAACCACTCGTAGTCCAGGCTGTCCGTCCCACGACTCGTGCCATCAACAGAATCGAGATCGCCGTTGGAGAAAACACCCCGAAACCGAGGAAGCTCGCTATATGGCTGGTGCTCAACCTTCCCGCCCGACCAGACCAGATTCCGCTTTGGCTATTTCGCTGGGCTTGGTTCACGCTCACGCTCCTATGGTCGTTCAGCGCACCAAAATATACCGGATCTTACCCCGCCTACTTGTCGAGATACTACGGCCAGCTCTGGGTCGCTCGTTCCCCTCGCGAGTATTCTCTGCGAAGCGCTCGGATAGGACGAGAGCCAGTTCACGATATCACACATTCCACACATCCACGTCGGCTTATTATCTACGATTCTGCATCGCAGTCTTGGAGAGTTTGCTCCAACCCAACTGCGATCAAGCAACAGAAATATATTGCTGTCTCCTACAGATACGAAGATTTTGTTCCGAGTGATACAGCTGATGAGGAACGGGCAGGTTTGGAGGCGGCGTTCATTGCAAAGGTCCAAGGCATCATGTTATCTCTCAGTCAAACCGCTTACTGGGTCGACTTGGCGCCGATAGATGGAGGGGACAGGATATCGATGTCACCGGAAGAGGTCGACAAGGATGTGTATCGCATGGCAGATGTTTACCGTGGCGCAGACTTCACCCTTATCATGCTCTGTCCGCCTACTGAAATTACGGAAGAGGAAGCATGGGAGCTATACGGTCAGCGTCTCTGGACTTTTCCGGAGGCCCTCCTCAGCCGCAATCTGCGCTACAAGTTCAGAGATGGTCAAGTCACGCCTATCACCCTCCACCAGCTAGCTAATCGCGCCTATGCCGGCGTCTCTGAGGAGTCCGCGATCATTAATGCGTACGGATTGAGAGATCCGTTGGAGAGGCTGGAAAGGCTTTCGCTTCTCAAATCTGCCATGTGGCGACGCACGAGCGGGAGGTTAGAACGACTTGCAAGACCTGGTGCTGAACCCCGCTTCAGGGCAGAGAGGGTGTATGCCCTCATGGGCTTCTTTGAGCATCGCATCCATCCCCATTTTCAGGAAACGGAGCTTCAAGCACTTGTTCGGCTTTCGATGGCTAACGACAACGACCGCATCGTGGAGCGCATGGTCTCTCTTCTGCCGTCGCAGATCCCCGACACAACTTCTTGGTATGCCGAACAAGATGAATGGGGAGCAAATTTATGGGACATTGAACCGGAAATCCAGGTAGTAGGGTTGACGGAAAGGGAGGCACTGGTCCTTGGAGGCTGTCGAGCGGCCGCCATTCGGTGGAAAGACTTCCCCGCGGTCGCTTTCGCTACACGGCGCTCGTATAAGCGGCTCATCGCTAACTACCTCCCAAACATTGCATGGGAATTGTTCCTGATCGGGATCCTGTTGGAAGTTTCGCTTGGTCAATCTCCTTTGGGTCAAGCTTATGCTGGAACCCTCGCAATTCCCCTCATCTTCGGGCTCATTCTGATGCTGTTCGCGCCTCTTTTGATAGCGTACGGGGCATCTGGACGCATAGTACAGGCACAGCCGTGGCTGGTCGGCGTCAAGGGGTTGATCTCTGCAGAAGAAGCCTCGGAGTTTATATACGGAGGTGCGATCTTTGCATTGCCAAGAATGGCTTACAGTCCCTCCGGTACACCCCTCTCCCGAACCGAACAGGGCCGGTTTAGACGCGGAGACTCGGCACAACTGGCAGCCATCCAGTCTCAATATTACAACGCAGA
>JBBPMC010000886.1:0-15447 GCA_038090115.1 Strobilomyces echinocephalus
ATCAAATCGACCGTCCTCCCACCTCCCCACCACGTCCAGTACCACATCACCACCGTGATCGTCCGCCGGCACGACACATCCTGACATCTCCAGTCGTCCTCTGGACCCTCTGCGGCTGGCGAGCGCATCGAACAGAGACGTGACGCTGATCGCGGGCTGCGCGTGGTCGTTCATCGAGGGTCTCGGAAACGCGATCTGAAACAGCGCCAGTTTCTCCAACGCAGGCACGAGCGTCCGAGCTGGACCGTCCTCGGCATGTCCGTCCGGGTTCCTCGCGTCAAGGGTGAGGCGGAGCACGGAAGATAGGTCCGGCATGTCGCCTCCACGCAGCGAGAGGTGCCGCAGGTCTGGAAGGTGTCCCAGGACCTCGGTCCAAAAGGCCAACGACGGCGGGGGATCGAAAACGTGGGCGGTATGCACGTTCGGCATGGGTACAGAGCAACAGACGCTTCCTACGATGCGATCGATGTCCATCTCCCTCGCTCCTTCGAAGAAATGAGTCTCGATCGTGAGAGGAACCCCCTCCCACCCAACAAAACCAGAAGAATCAACAGCTTCGTCCAACGAGCTGAAAACGAGTTTCACCTTTCCACGATATTCGAATTGAATGACCAAGGAGCGGATGGATGGACTAGGTGATACCCAAGTCAGCGACGTGCCAGATCTTCGTGGAAGCACCAAAAAGAGTGGGTCATGGTCATTGGAGGAGGTCGAATTGGATTCATCCCAGCATGGATCTAGCACAACTTCAGTTTGTGGTGGAATGTTCACATGGGACAGTAAGGCGAAAATTGGCAGATGTAAATCTTCTATCTGAAGATGACGAAGACGGGGAAACTCAATAGTCTGGATGGTGCCAAATGATCTGCTAGAGAGGAAGGCCGCAGCGCCAGGGATCGCCTCACAGAGCAGGAGGGTTTCGAGGCTTTTCATGAGGCCGAGTGTGGCTATGAACTCCTCCATGGTCAACCTGGACTGATCAGAAACCGCACAGAGCTCGAGAAAGGTCAAACTGCTTAGTGTGAGTAAATGCCATGGGAGGTTACAATTAGTGAGGCGGAGTGTGCGGAGAGCCGGGGTGCCGTCATGGACAACTGTGGAGACATCTTCAAAGGAACCACGAGAAAGTGAGATGTCCAGGAACTTCAGGCGGGATGCGTGGGACGGAAGCAAAGTAAGGAGATAACCATAGGAAGGTAGAAGATGAAGGCAGAGTTTTTCGATGCGTTCTACGTGATGCAGCAGTGGTTGTATGGAACGCTTGAGTGCCAGAGAAGGGATCTCGTTACCCCAATGCAAGTCGATGTTCACCTTCAAGGATGCATTGCACGATCTAGCTAATAGCTCCTCCGTCCAGCGTTGTGAAGTGATGAAAATGTAGGTCCAAAGTGTTGGGCAATTCAGAGCGACACTGCGCCAAAGGCGGCAGACGTACGACACGTGGACCCAATTAGGAGGGATGGAAGTGGGACGGACGTAGGGGGATGGGTATTGGTGTTGATATCTATGAGCGCAAAGGACAAATACAGATTCGAGGACCTCCGTTGGAAGGCGAAATATAAAGGGAAGAGGATCGCGTTCAGCGTAGAGACGAGGCGATGTCGAGGAAGTTCGTGTTATGGCATCTTCATCCATGGACGACGGATATGATTCAAACGCTGGGGACAGTGTTAGCAGGTTGTCCGTTTGCACGGTTGGTGATGATCCAAGCACACTGCAACATACCAATCTCGATGCGATTGCAATCGTCGCAATTTGAGAGTATTCGGGCTGTGGTCCGAGTCGGCGCTTGAAAATCTCATTCTCTGTTTTACCTGCCAAAAGACCTGGACTGCGTAGAGTAACAAGTTGTTGTTGTGTGCACGCTGATGCTTACTCTTCGATATCAACTTTCTTCCAGCCGAAATCCTCGCAGACATCTTCATCTATGAGACTAGTGGCCCTTCGACCCGGAACGTGCCGAGCTTGGTGAATGTTTTGTCACAAAACGTTTACCCAACTCGGCAGGCGTACGGTATGCGACGTCGCTCTGAACTCTTCGACTCTTTGGTCCCATCTTTTCGTAGCGTCGCCGCGCTGGACGGAGGGAGCTGTCGGTCAGATTGAGGTATGCTCTACTTAAGGTCCTCGCTTCCTTGAAAATGCCCCGACTATGATTAATGGCTCAAGCGATGGCGCATCTGGACCGCGTTGAGGCGCTGCATCTTCACATCGCGACGTCATGTCCCGAGGACACATTCGCCAAGCTCGCCTTGCCTGCGAGATCTCAAAATATCAATCTGGACCAACGTGTCTGCGTGTCCTCTTCTGCATGTTGACATGCCAGATCCCCGCACCATCGAACTCGCGCTGTGTCCCATGCCACGCGGTCTGCTTACGAGGCGTTCCCCCAGAATCCGTGGTCGGTGTGGTGGACTTCATCGACACGTTGAGCCGTATGCAGACGCTAGCGCGTTTATACCTCGACGGCGCCATATCAAGCCCTCCCTGTGGCCCGTCCAGCGACATTTTATGTTCGTTTCGGAAAATCGATTTATCCCGTCTCGAATAGCTATTAATCGCCGGGCAGCTTTTGACGGTCGTCGTGTTGCTCTCGTGCATCAACGAGTCGCCAAAGACCAAAGCATGCGAGTTTGCGTGTATGTCCTAGAATGTACAATCGTACTATAATGGTCCCAAACTTATCATAATAGAGTGGGACTTTGGGTTCTCTCAGACCTGAGCAAATGATGACGAGATCAAAAGAAGTACGGTATCAATGAGAGAATAGACAAGAAAAAGATCATGATTCAGGAGAATGTCAGGTTCGGATCGTAGTCATGTAGATCAAGTCAGGTATATCAGAGATGAAGTCGAAGCAGACAAAGAACACCCCGAGTGACCACGAGGACATGAACCCAGCTCTGAGGCCCTCACACGAGCGGATACCAAACTTCGGCAGGCATGGATCCACCAAAGATGTAAAAATGACCGCCCCCCCACCAGCCTGTCATGTCGAACCTGATTTCTTCGCCGTCCGAGACGTGTTTTAGGATGCACTGCCGCATGGTCAATCGACCTCGCGCCCCTCTGCGAGTGGCAAGAGCCTCACAGAGAACACGTACGCCAAAGTGCTCGAACAGGTTCGTGCCTAATTCTTGTGCCGTTGAAAATACGACCTTGCAGAGGTCCAACTCCTCGAGCGCGGGGCCGAGGATCCGAGCTCGACTACCAGGGGTAACGGAGAGCGCAGATGCCAAGTCTTCCACGTGCGACATCGGGCCATTGCTCAGTTTGATGCATCGTAGTCCCTTCAGATGTCCCAGGATACATTCCCAAAAGTCCAGAGGAAAAAGAGGATGGTAGCAGACATGAAGAGTCCAAACATCTTGCAATGGTATTGAGCAACAGACATAGCTTATGATGGGATGGTCATCATTTGCTGCCACCAAATCCCAGAAATAAAGTATGATCTGAAGAGGATTGCTCGCAGCGCCATCTGCGACATATGTGAGGGTGTTGGCATCACCATTGCATTCAGATGAACTGAAAGTAATTTCCGTTCGCTGTCCTCCAGTAATGATCAACGAGCGAATTTTTGGGATCAACAAGAGTTGGTTGTCATGCACGCGGAATCGCTGTGCAAGCAGAGAGCAGAGGGGAACATAGTCATCCAGGGAACCCCAAGAGTCGTGATCTTCAGCCATGCAGCCCACAGTTATGGCGCAGTTGTGTAGAAAATTTATGCAGGACAGCAACACAGTGACCGTCGAAAACCCCTCGACTATGTAAGCGGAAGAGAGACAGGGTAACTGAATTTTCTGAAAGGTGTGAAATGCCGTGCTGGCGAGAAAGTCGGTGGAGCTTGCATGTACCATATGGACCGTTAGATCTTCCAGTTGTTGCATGCATCTGAGTATGGCCAGGAATTCCGCCACATTTTGATAAAAATTGTGGGCAGAGGTCCAATGGAGCTTTGTTAAGTTACTCAGATCGAACGAGAACCACGCCAACGGACTGCCGAAAAGGTTGAGCGTGCGGAGTGCTGGAGTGTCTCCACCAAATGGAATTGCTGAGGGTGATTTCGAAGAATCGTATGATGCCGATATGTCCAGATATTCCAGGAGGGGTGCACGTGAGGAAAGGTCAGAGAGAACTTGGTCATAGTCGACGAAGAGAAGCTCAAGAGTGAGCTCTTGGATGCGTTCCAAGTGATGCATCACATGCTTCACGGAACGCAGCCCAAGTCCCGTCGGGTCTCCAAAAAGGCACACTTGAAACTTCAACGGTGCCTGCTTCGATCTAGCCAACGACACCTCGGTCCAGCGCGGCGAAGCCATAGAAAGGTTGGACCAGAGAGTCGGTGAATTCAGGGCAACATTACGCCAATGATGGCAAACATAAGAAACATTCACGAAATGCGGAACGGGATAATAGTCGTGCCTGTATGGGCGGTCCTGCGCGTAATGGACAAAGATGGCTTCCAGAGTCTCGGTCGGAAGGCAATCAATAAGGCTATGGGTAGTCCGGCCCCAGCCCGTGGCCTTGTGGATGCGGGACCTCGATGACGTCGACTCTTTCACCATGACTGAGGCGTTACTAGTGCCACCGTTGAACAAGTATGATCAGGGCGAGTATCTTCGGATTGAGACTAAAAGTCCTAGTCTGAGAGGCAGAAATTCGGTGGGACGTGACACTAAAAATCAGCGCTCATGCCAGCATCTGAATGGTACATAGTTGTGGACTTACGGAAACTAGTACTGTAGCTGTGTTACTGTAGCTGGCAGAGTCGCAACTTTCCAGAATGAAACGAACAGGAACTTACATAACGCGTCGACTTTATTTTTCAGGTGACTCAAACGTCAAACGGTGAACGACTTCGGCCATGAATGAAGTACTATCTTCAAGTTTGACTACAAAATGCTGGGTTATTTGGGCTCCTGCCAGCTTGATTCCTTCTGTCTTTTTCACTCGTTCACGTCGTCAATGCCTCGGTGCCAATGCGGCGGTAGACGAGTATAAGATGCGTTCGAACCTACGAATGCCACTCTGCCGGGATGAGGTGCTCGCGCTGAAAGTCATATACTGCGTATGTTGACCCCGGCTTCAGTTCGTCGCTCACGCTCTCCTTCCCACACAGTCCAATCGCTGTCGAGTCCAGGAGGAGCTCCCCGCCGTTCACAAAGAGCATGCTCCACTCAAGTTAGCACTTGCAGCACTGCTTCCAGATGACCTGTCTGCCAGCCATGCGACGAAGGAAGTCCGCAATGTGCGAGTTCTTGCAGGCGTCACATAACTGCAAGACACTGGTTTGGAAGAGGCACTGTAGTAATTGTTCGCCTGAGCGCGATCGACGGCTAACGCGGCACCTAAATGCTTCGCCGAGGCCGGGCCATTCACTCGTCGCACTTACGAAGTAAGGTGTGTGCCTGGTTGTTCTGATTATTGCCTTGCTCACCCCAGTACTCGTAGGCGAACAAAAGAAATGACAGCGAAGGAGATTGCCAACGAGTCCCTCATCCTCGCCACTGACCAATTTAATGCTGTTCAGTGTGGCACTGAGACAAGGCCGTTAACAATAGTAGTAAAGAGCAAGGGTAAGGAGGATACGGCACGCAGCACTACGACTGTGACGGCCGGTCAACCAAAGAAGTTCCAGCCTCGCGCGGTACGATTGACGAACGTCAGCGGTAAGGCCCTTGCTGCGAGTCACGGGAAGGACTAGCCTGGATCACCCTCAAACTTCTCGGCGTTGCCTCGACCCCGAAAGTCGGTGGTACTGCCACGAGAAACGCGACTCCTGAGTGTAGCCAAGTATGTCACGAATGGAAGTGCACGCAACGTTTCACGCCGACGCCGACATCCGACCGCGACTCGGATCTATGGGTCCTCTCACGTGTCTCTTTTGATTCGTCGATCCTCGCTTGCATTATCTTCCGTACACTGACAACGTGGTTTCGTAGCTCATGGACTTCATTCTAGTGCCTCGAGACATTGGGAGGAACTCTGCGGTAGTATCTAGCGTCTGTATTGGAATTATAGATTGCTTCGTATATCCGCAAAACCGAGTTTGACAAGACTAAGACTAAGATGCTGGATCGATCAGTCACTCGCTGCGACGCGACACATTGCATGATTTACGATTATCAACGAACAACGACAGACAGACGAACCTCGACCTAGGCGCCGAGGTGTATATACACGGCCCGTTGATCGAGCGGCACATGGACCGATCGCATCGTCGCGTTCAACGCCCACGCCGCCCGCCTATGATCCAACCGACCCCGCTCGTCCATGACATGCCTATAAAACGTCGACGTCACCTTGTTCGTCTCCCCGTCGTCCACAGCCCACATCGTCCCGACGACCGAACGAAACCCGACGAACTGCATCGCCGACGCGAGGTGGATCGTCTCGTCCGGACTCGACGCGTCCCCCGCCGTGGTGTGACACGCCGAGAGGTAGGCGAACTCGGGGTCTTCGAGGTCGCACCCGATGATGCGCTCGATCGTGAAGTCGCCGTCGTGCAGCGCGAACGCGGACTTGAGCGGTTCTTTGCGGTTCGCGAGGCCGTGACACGCGAGATGGATCCATTGGCTCTTGCGGAGCTCCTCGGCGACCCGCGGGATGCAGGACTCGTTGCCCTCGAGTTGAGTGAACGTCGCGGAGCCATCGACGAGCTGACCGATCTTTGTCAGTTCTGTGCTGATGGAGAGGAGCTTGTTCTGCCCAGAAGCATCCGCTTGACCGACTGCAAGGAAGGATTTCACATCACTCGATGACCCGGGTCGTCTAGCACGAATGAGGGAACTCAAAGCGGAAGTGTAGGAACAAACGTAGAGATCCACGAGGTTTCGTTGACCCTTCCTGTACGGACCGGCGGCGTGTAAAGGCAGCTCAGAAAATTCCGCGGTGGGACACCACCAGATCCGGGAGTGTAATGGAACCGTTGTCTGGAGGAGATCGACGATCGGGGATACGACGTCGTCCCAGAGTTCCCGCAGGGTTCGACCGAGCGTTTTTGCCAAGTCCGCCGTATTCGAGTACCCGGTCAAGTCAGGCAATGTCGAACATAGGTGTTGGACATATCGTTTGGTGATTCGCAGTGGGATGTGGACTGGGTCTCTGTCCTTGAACACGACGAGTGCGTCGCAACCGTACTGGCTTGCATTTACAATGATGACGGGCCCTTCGCTGGCGGCGTGTTGGACATCGGAGAAGGATGGGGCAAGAAGGAAGCGAGAGAGGCCAGGTAACTCACGGATGGCGGTCACGACTCTCTGCATCTCGAGGTTGAGACGGAACACACCCTCATGCCGATCTATTCCTGGAGAATCCCAGGATGTGCGGATGAGCGAAGCCAGACGAGAAAACTCGTTTGCCAGCGCCTCTCCAGCTGGGCCGGATGAGACGACGTCATCAAGAGGGGAACGGAGGCGAGTGAGCTGGTTCCAGAACACGCAGCGGCCTTGTTCTAGTAACTCAACTGCACGCGTTGGGGCATGATGACGAAGACAGGCGGAGAACGCATCAACTGCGAGCGGTGACGTGCGGTCCTTCAGGATCGTGAGATGCTGCGGTAAGGTGGGAAGAATGGATAAGTACAGGACAAGCAGCCGAAGCGATGTCTCATATGCCGAAAGTATCGAGGAATGCCTGAAAATTTCGGCAGATCGTACCCATGCTCGAGAGGCAGACAGATCATGCGATGACACCGTGTAATGTGAATCTGCCAGGTGGGCATAGAGAGAAAACAGTTCCTCCAGATCTTTTTTCTGTAAGAAATGTGAGATAAAAATGAGATTTTAACGAGACGTCGCTCACTGAGTTCGAAGTTTTGAGATGGGTGTCAAAACCCATCTCATTCAGCTCGTAACGAGTGGACAAGTATGATGCAAGGTTGTTTAAAGAGATCGACCAATCAGGGTGGCCCTTCGGGTGAAGTTTGAATGCTTCTCGACCAAGGGAAATGGCCTCGTAAAGATCTTTCACCTCTCGAAGCTTCTGGTAACGAGTGGAGATATAAAACGCAAGGTTATTCAAAGCGTTCAAGCGATCTTTGTGTCCTGGAGGGCATAGCTGGAGAGATTCTCTGGCGAGATGAATGGCCTCGTCGAGCGAGTCCAGTGTTCCGAGTCGTTTGTAGCGAGTTGAGAGACAAAACGCAAGGTTGCTCAAAGAGGATGAACGGTCGGAATGACCCAGCGGGAGCAGTTGAAGAGCTTCTCGGCCGAGTACAACGGCCTCGTCTACATCCTGCATCTCTTCAACTTTCTCGTAACGGGCGGAGAGATAAGACGCCAGGTTGAGCAAAGAAATGGGACGATCAAGGTGTCCTTGCGGGCGAAGCTGGAGTGCTTCTCTGCCTAGGACAATGGCCTCGTCAAGATCCTGTATTGCTCCAAGCTGCTTACAGCGGGCGGAAAGGTAAGACGCAAGGTTGTTCAAGGCACTTGAGCGGTCAGAATGACCTTGTGAGCAAAGTCCCAGGGCCGCTCGGGCGAGCGCGATGGCTTCGTCAAGATCATGTATCACCCCAAGTTGCTTGTAACGGATGGAAAGATAAAGTGCGGTGTTGTTCAACGAGGTCAGATGATTATGGTGTCCTCGTGGGCAAAGCTGGAGAGCTTCTCGGGCAAGCATAATGGCCTCGTCGAGATCCTGCTTCACTCCACGCTCCTTGTAGCGATCGGCGAGGTGAAGTGCAAGATTGTTCAGAGTGCTCGCCCTGTCAGAGTGTGTTTTCGGACAAATCTGGACTGCCTCACGGCCCATGGTAATAGCTTCGTCCAGATCTTGTATCACCCCAATAATTTTGTAGCGAGTGGAGAGATACGACGCAAGGTTGCTCAAATGAATTGAGTTATCAAGACAGCCTGGTGTGCGAAGCTGCGCAGCCTCTCTTCCCAAGACAATGACCTCGTCAAGATCCCGCGCGGCTCCAAGCTGCTGGTAGCGAACAAAAATATAAAACGCAAGATTTCCCAATGAAATCGAGCGATCAGAGTGTCCTTGCGGACGAAGTTGAAGAGTTTCTCGGCCAATAGTAATGGCGTCCTGGAGGTCTTGTATCGATCCAAGCTGCTTGAAGCGAGTCGAGAGATAGGTCGATAAGTTGTTCAAAGCAATCGAACGATCTGGGTGTCCTTGAGGGCGAAGTCGAAGTGCTTCTCTGGCGAGTACAATAGTCTCGTCGAGATCCTGCATATCTCCGAGTTGGTCATAACGGATGGAGAGATGAGTTGCAAGATTGCTCAAGCAGATCGTGCGACTGCCGTGCCCCTGCGGATGCAGCTGGAGCGCTTCTCGCCCAAGGATAATTGCCTCGTCGAGATGCTGCATTGTCTCGAGGTGCTTGTAATAGATAGCGAGACAGGCTGCGAGATTGCTTAAAGAGATCGGGCGATTAGGATGTCCTTGCGGACAAAGCTGGAGTGCTTCTCTGCCGAAGAGAATGGCATCATCAAGATCCTGTATATCCCCAAATTGTCCGTGACGAGTGGAGAGATAAGACGAAAGGTTGCTCAAAGTTATCGAGCGAGCTGAGTGTCCTTGCGGGCAAAGCTGGAGAGCCTCCCGGCCCAAGGCGATGGCTTCGTCGAGATCCTGCATCCGCCCCAGTAACTTATAGCGATTGAAGAGACAAAGAGCAAGATTACTTGACGAGATTGAGCGATTCGGGTGTCCTGGCGGGCGAACCCCGAGCACTTCTCGACTGAGGGTAATGGCTTCGTCAAGATCCCGTATCGCCACAAGCTCTTGGTAGCGGGCAGAGAGATAAGATGCAAGATTGTTCAAAGCGCTCGGACGATCTATGTGTCCTTGTGGGCAAAGCTGCAGAGCTTCCCGACCAAGGATAATGGCCTGGTCGAGATCCTGCACCGCTCCAAGCTGCGTGTAATGAGTGTACAGATAAGTCGCGAGATTGCTTAAAGAGATCACACGACTATGGTGTCCATGCGGACGAAGCTGAAGGCTTTCTCGACCAAGGACGATGGCTTCGTCAAGATCCTGCATCGTCCCCAGCTGCTCATAGCGAGCGGAAAGATAAGCTGCGAGGTTGCTCAAAGAAAGAGGACGAGAAGGGTCTCCTTGCGAGCGAAGCTGGAGCACTTCTTGTACGAGATGAATAGCTTCATCAAGATCCTCCGTCATCCCGAGCTGCTCGTTGCGAGTGGAAAGATAGGATGCAAGATTGCTCAGGGAAGTCGAGTAGTCTGGTTGTCCCTGATGGCCAAACTGGAGAGCTTCCCGACCCAAGACAATGGCCTTATCGATATCTTGCATTGCGCCAAGTTGCCGATAGCGAATGGAGAGGTATGACGCAAGATTGTTCAAAGAGATTGAACGTTCTGCGTGTCCTTGAGGGCGAAGCTGTAGCGCTTCTTGGCTGAAGGCAATGGCCTCGTAGAGATCCTGTATCGCTCCGAGCCGTTGGTAGCGGGTGGAGAGATACGACGCAAGATTATTCAAGGCGTTCCAGCGATGAGGACTCCCTTGCGAACTAAGCTGGAGAGTGTCTCGGGCGAGGATAATAGCCTCGTCTAGATCCTGTATCTCCCCAAAGCGCTCATAGCGAACGGAGAGATGAACTGCAAGGCGCGATAAAGACAAACGTCGCATAGGGTGGCCAGGTAGGCAAAGCTCGAGTGCTTCACGACCCAGCAGGATCGCATCGTTGATATAACTTGCCGCCGCGGTCCTTCCTTCTCGTTGAGATTCAGAGACGAGTGACCCCGCCCGCAAATGCAACTGTTCAACTGGACCATATACTTGTCATTTCACTCGTTCCGCACGCACAGAACGAAATTAGCATGTACCTTTTGAGTCCATGGCCCGGGCGAGAAGGCCAACTTGCTGCCGTAGAGCAGTGATCAACCTGTCAAACGTGTAAGTATTCGCTCTGTGCTCGAAGCAATCACTCTGACTCTTACTTGGTTCCACGTAGTGGCTCTCACGTGTCATACGCGTGCGACAACTCGCACGCACGACTCTCAAGCTTTCAAGCACAACCGCATTATCTTAGACGGAGTCCACGGCATTTATGTACGGCGATTTGTGTCAGTGCATCGCAAATCCTTGACAGTCGTCGCCCGGAAATGTTCAGGCTGAATTAGATATCCCTATACAATGTGTCAACTTCAAATTTTGATCATATGTATCCATAAAACCCGGCGCGGTACTGTAGTAGGAATGACTCATAGTTTGCTCCGTTACCCTTCGTTTTCCAACGTGTTGCAAGCACATGTTCGTCTTCTCCGTCGCTTCGCCCAATCTGCGCATGCGTGGCAAGCGATTTTCTGTACCACATAGTACAACCGATCTTGCAGGACACTGTCGCGTGCCCTACTTCGCTTCCTTACAGAGTATAAAGCTTGCCAGCACGCCACGACGTCGGGTTCGCCCCCGAATCTCTGTTCACCAGCGATGCTGCCTCACTTGGTCGCATTGACACGACCGTCGTCGAAGTCACCAGGGGATGTGCATGGCCCGGGAACCAGCGTGAGTGTCCTCACCGAGTACTTATGGTTCAGTGACAACTCATTCAAAACACAATATTTCTCTGCACGTCCAAGTCAGTGAGACGAACGAATCGTTTCCGGGGCACGCGACGTCTTGTGATGCCTGCACTGGCGACGAACGACACACTAGACAGGTATATACTGATTGACCACGCTTTCTGATCTTTCTGATCAACGACGTCGAAAGACGTGGCGGATGTATGGGATCACCGCAGCCTGAGTGCGACCGGGGGTCGGTGTGCACGGAAAAGGGGCGGTGACAAATAGATGGCAACAAAGGTGTTGACGACAGGCAATCTTCGCACGGGCGCTCACCCGACAACGGCCTCGTTGCAGCTCACGTCCGTCCCGACGACCTCCAAAAACGACCACTCATTTACGATGGGCAAATGGTCCGCCTCTTTCCCGTCCAAACTCGTCCCCGCTGACCCATTCCATCTTTCAGGACGACTGATTACTATGACGACGTTCTCGGCGCGAAAATGAGGAGCCTAGTGTATGCCACCTCGTACCTTGCCCGTCGGCGCCCCAGTTGACGGACCGTCCCTAGCTCCGGTGCCATAAAGCGCGCTAGACTCGAGAAGGCTGAGCCTATGATCACCTACGAAGCGTTCGTAGAAGACCTCGACCGCGGTGATTCCTTCACCACGTCCCTGATCGAAGTCCTCGTCAAGGTGTGTGTCGTGCTGCCATGTCGTTCCTATCATGGACCGACGATGTCACGAAGGAGGTTGCAGAACGCCGTTATCGCCGTCACGCAGCCGATCGTGGTCTCATTGGGGACCGCACCGTGCGGTCCCTGCGCAAACTATCCAACGCTGCATCCGTCTACCGCGAACGTGCCACCGGTCGCGGACCCGGCGCTCGGCGGAGCGTAGACCTCGCCGAATATCTCTCTCAGCCCCCAGACGAACTGGACGTGGACGAAGACGACGACGATTTGGGTCCCTACGGCAGCTTTGTTCCCGTCGTGGAAGGAAGCCGCCTCAACCCAGAATTATACGATGCATATCGATCCCAACACAGTTGGTCGAATTCCCCGACACCTTACTTTTTGAGTTTTCCTCACGCCTCTCCTCCGATGTCGTCAGCCCCACCTCCCGATCCACCCAGTGACAGGGTACTTCCCCCGCTCGTAGATGCGTCGCCACCGCCGAGAACGACTGCGTGGCCATTGTCACCGAGCGGATTTCTTCACTCGACGTTATCGAGGCAACCCTCGGTTCGTCGTCCGGGGCGCAACAGGGTTTCAGATTTCAGTGAATTCACAGCCGCACGCCGTAATTCCACTCGTCAGCTTGCCCACGACGAAGACCACACCGCTCGGTCAGAACCTCCCGCTCCCCACGCCACCGAGCCACTCGCCATGTCTAACCTCGGTCCACGCTCGTCGTCGGCCCAAGTTAGACGGTTCTTCCCTTTCGGGCGGCGTCGATTCGAAATTATTCCGACACCGCGACCGGCGACGAGTACCTCGGACGACTGGTATTTCCCACCTCATACGCCATGGGCGACGAATCCATCTGAGCGGTTAAGTGGAGGAGAGGAGCCGACGGAGGAGCGTTCGCAGGCGCCTCGTTTGAGACGAGGAGGGTTGCGCGCACCTGAATCGTTACTCTCGCGGCATTCTTCGCCACCGATCGGGGTTCCCACACTCCCATTCCCAACGGCCGAGGAGTTGCAGCGCGCAACGATGGCAGCGACGGCAGCCTCGCCGGCCCCTGCAGCAGCAACCATGGAAAGGGCGAGCGAGGTCGAGGAACGTGTACAATGAATCTGTTTGAAAGGAAAAAAGGATCCTTAGATTTGATTTTACTATACTAGTATGTTCCTTTCGTCTGTCTTCGCGGCGCCTACATTCTATCTATGTATCACTTTGATGACGCTAGCGGTAGGTACTTACAGTACTTAGCTTGACGTAAACGAGAGGACGTTGTAGCCTTGCTTATGTAACCCTCTAAGTAGTCGTCCATGATCAAGAGACGAACCCGACCACAACCCCGCGTCCGAGAAAGGTCTCCGGAAACAGAGGAAACACCTTCGGCGCACGTTTCTGACGACGAGGAGGACAAGTCTCTTCCGTGCGTCTTCTTTTCCCATTCCGTGACGTAGCCGCTCACGACTCTCACAGGCTCTCCGAGCTGCTCGAGTTGCGGCGTTTGCGCAAAGCGAGGCAGGGGATCGACGTGCACAAGCTATCGAGCGGGGACACCAAGAAGAAACGCCGCCGGAATGCGGAGGAGGCGCTCGAAGACAAGGGCGGGCTGAGACCTGGCGCTGGGGACGGTGCGGGTGCCGGCGCGGAGGTGAGGACCGAGGACGAGTGCGTACCATGGCACCCGTGGGTCGGTCGGTCGTCGTCACTGACGCGCATCGTACAGCGAGCAAGAGGACGCAGCTGCGTGGGCTCGACGGGCCGTTCGGACCAACAACTTTACGCAGCAGACCAACGTGCTGGACGTGGACAAGCACATGCGCGTCTCTTTTCTTTTCTTTTCTCTATTCGCAGGGCTGACCTCGCTGGTGCAGGATGGCGTACATCGAGGAAAACCTGAGGCTTCGACGTCAGAAACAGGAGGCTTTGGAGAACGCGGCGGGCGATAACAGTGAGGGATTCTCGCTGTCTGAGCGGTGGAAGACGGAGAGGAAGACGGTCGACGAGGGGAGCGTGACCAACAGCGTGGCGATGTTGACGGCGATCCCCGAGGTCGATCTCGGGATGGAGTACGTCCCCCTCATGCTTTCGACGCGACGGCGCCCTCTCACACACCTTTTCTCGTAGCACGCGACTGAGGAACATTGAAGAGACGGAAAAAGCGAAACGACAAGTAGCCGAGGAACGTAAGGAACGGAAAAAGGTAAACACGGACGAGGAACACCTCGTCGCCACGCGATGTGCGTCCCCCCCCCACTTTTCTCCGACATGGGACGGTCTGACGCCCGTCCCCGAGCAGTCTACCGCCCGCACTTGAAGCAGAAATCGGACGCAGAGATCATGCGGAACGCCAAGTTGGAGGCGATGGGGTTGCCTCCGAAGGAAGAGCGTCGGCCCCGGCACGACAAGCCACAGATGGCGACGGACGAAATGGTACGCGCCTTCCTTTAGAGACGGCGACGTGTGGGGTGTCTGACGCGCGTCCTAGGTCATGGAGCGGTTCAAGAAACGGATGCGAAGGTAGCGTCTGTCGTGGCTGGATGGGGTCGACCCGATGCGTATCGCCGCGCCGGTGGGGCTTTGCGCGATCTCAGCGATCTCGTGTTCGCGATTGACGGTGCAGCGGCGAGAGCCATCGTGCTCAGCACAATGAATACCATTTTGTTGTGGAAGGTGGTTACCTGCGTCGTCTTTTCTTTCACCATTCAACAGCACTGTGAGTTTCTAACGATGAAGGAAATTTGCGAGTTGGGTGTTGGAGGAATGTGGAACCCGGTCAACAGCGCCTCTCTTTGCGAGTTAGGGTCATGAACCCCTTGTCGCACCTACATGGCTCGGCCTACTAAAAAACGCCGCACAAGCGACAACGCCGTCCAGATTCTCCAGGATTCAGATAAAGTCGACGGAAAGGGCACATTTGACCTGCCGCTCGACGTGATCATCCAGGCGAGGGTCCATGCCCTCCCGCTCGTCGAGCACGACTGAGTAGCTGGGGTGGGTGCCTCAAGGTCTGTCAGTATTTGGAACAAGCGGACATCCTCCATCTCGCTCAGACGGCGAAAAATCTGTGTGTCTTCCTTTTCGATTGTAGGTCTCGACAAGTGTGGAAGACAGCCTTCAGTAACGTCCCCAAATTGCCACCTTGTCCTGATCGCCTCTCCGAGCCGAGCCAGCGTACGCCTATCTCGCGTTCTTCCCAGAGTGTCATGTACGTTCTTCGTCGCCAGTTTCGAACGTGAATTGACGGTGAAGCTCAGGGATGTTTCAGACGTTGCGCAGTTGTAATGTGGG
>JBBPMC010000887.1:0-15439 GCA_038090115.1 Strobilomyces echinocephalus
AACACACCCGCAAAGTCTGAAGTAATCGTTGCAACGGCCTCTTTCGTAGTTTAATTTGGAGACATCGCAGTAAGCGAATTTGGACACCGGCCAGGTCTTCACCCTCATCAACCCGTTCGGTGCAACAGATATGCCCGACTAAGCGATCAATGATCACCTCTCGAGTGCCGTCGGCAAGAATTCCGTGTTGCTTCGCTATAACAAGTTCCGGTAGCAGTTTATTTTCTATCTCGTTCAAAAAGTTAACGGTGTGATCCTCTGCGTGCAAGTTCTCCGTTGCATGTCTACCCTCGGTGGGTTGCTCACGGAGCTGCCTTAAAGCGACCCAGTTCCTGCCTACAACCGCAGGTGAACCATCTACGACGACCTCGAAACAGGCGACAGTCGTTAAACAGCATTCCCTCACCCAAAATCGCACCTACCGGGTACACTCTTCCCAACGAATTGTCGAAGACAGTATTCACCCGACCGAGCTCTGAACCTTCGTCCTATTCAAGAGCGACACTTCGACCGTTAAAAGTTCCTTATCAGTCGTCAGTCCCCATGTCCTCGTCCACAGGCCGAAAGCGACGACTCACCAAATGTGTAAAGTTTAATCTCCGTCCGAAAAAGCCCCACCGTGAGCACTGTTATCGCGCACTTCACGTGATTTACTATTTTTCCTGCCAAAAAATCGTTGGCGGGACCCCCCGTAATAAACCCACTACTTAAAAGTAGCGGGAATAATACCGGAACAATAGGGGAAGGAGATATGTACATCCTGGGGGCCGTGCATCAGGGGGCGGATAGGCTAGTGCATGGGACCTGTACGTTCGAGGGGAGGAAATGGGATTCCTGAGGATCTTGCGGACTCAAAGGGATGCAACGTGGTCACTTCTCACGACGCGAGCGAGACAATGAACCACCAAAAGAGGATCCTAGAATTTTTCGAAGGACCACCGGATGTTCCAGATTGTTCCAAGCTTGTTCCGGGCCCTCTGTGTAGTACGGAAGCAACCAACGGGTCGGGGTGCGCGACGGTTGCTACAGTGGAGAATTTAGCAACCGAGTTCTGATGGGGTAAAGTTGGACTACGGACGGGTGCTTCAATTTCCACTCGTGTCATGTCAGAGCAGGCGGAGCCAGAAAACGCCGTTTGAATAGAGCTACAGCACCAAAAGTTCTCGCTACACCTGCACAATGGCAAAGCCACTGAACAACGAACTTTCCTCAGACCTCATGTCTCGGATCTGTCATTTACAATCACTACTGGAAAACCTTGCGCAATCACTACCAATGGATCCCAAAGATTCCACTTACGATTTTGGTCTTGACAAGGAGATGGTTGATGAAAAAGGCGTCTGGTTTGCATTCAACAGGAAATTTGAAGTCTGCTTCGAGACCCACAACCTAGCACCGGGTGAAACCATCGCATTCCGAGAGCGCGAAAGATGTCAAGCTCTTGTGGAGATGATCAGGCTGACTATAAAGGAGTTGAAGAACGATGTTGATCGAGAATCCTTGCGCACCGTGTGGTTGGAACGCCTGATTGGGGTAGCTGAGTTACAACGTGCAACGTCGCCAAAGTGCGTCCACTTCGTGACCTGTACGGTTTGATTCACTCACAAAACGTGCTTGCTTTAGGCGTAAACGGACCGTGGAATTGGATCAAAACGATGGCCCAGGCTGTCCAGCTCATGTTGGGAAGCAACCAAGGGAACCTTTCAAGTCACCACTCTTCGAACCTGAATTTCCTTCGGTGACAGTCGGTACTGTGCCTGTGCATCATATGAGACCTGCTCCAGATCCCTCCGTCGCCACAGACCCAAGCCGACAACTCACCTTTGACGACCTAAAATGGAAACCCTTCGAGAACGAAAAAGAGAAGGGTGAACAGTGGAGGCGAGTACAAGAGGCGTACGAAGAACAACGGCGCAAGGAGGAGGAAAAAGCAGCTCGGGATCAACGCCGTCGTAAATTAGCCACAGAACGGCAACGTCGCTTTCGTCAGCGCCAGCGCGAAGCCAAAGGGGCGCAGAAGTTGAGCGCTACCACTGCGATGGGTGACAACGTATGGTGAACACTGAACAGGCAATCTGATGGGTCACGGTTCCTTTCCATACACAGTAAATACGCCTGTTATTATTGTCAAACAGGTACTCGAGCTCACCTCCAACGTTCCACGTGTTCGCTTTATCACGATCGTCGTGCGATTTTTTTCCTTGTTCGTCGGTGTTTCGCCCATTGAGGTCCTGCTGCTGCGTGACACCTCCGTTGAAGATCCTAGTATTATTTGCATGCTCATAGTAACATTGAGTCCAATCGCGACCAGCCGACGTACTGATCATGTAACAGCTATTTGTGTGAAGCGTGCCTGTGGTGTCAGGTGGATGGTGCTAAGTTCGGTTTCTTATCCCCAAGACGCGTGACTTCACTTTGATCGGTGTGCGTCTGGTTTTTGTTTGGAAATCGATATACGTGCTTTGACTACTTTGCTACGAGCACTCACTTGTGTGACGGAATTGATAATGATGTACACTTCCCTGCTCCAAGGCCCAAGGCCCTGAAGCGCGCAGGACTTCTTGGTGCCAAGTAACTTAGTAGTAAGAGGGCCCTGACGCAATTGCGTGGAGCCTCGGCCCAAACTGGCGTGATCTGGATGATGAAGTATCCTGACTGATTGGCACAACGATAGATGTCGAGCAATCCTAGTTCTCGAGGCTTGGTCTAGACTCTAGAGTCTATTTACGCAAGTGGATGTCACGTGCTCCGGGTCGAAGTCAGCACCGCCACCTGGCTTTTCAAGTCGCACTTAGTCAGCGAGCCTATCCAAACCATCTTGACCGCCATGTACAACGGTATCGGGTTGACGACGCCCCGCGGAAGGTACGTCCAAACACCTCTCTGTTCATCGCATGCTGTAGTTCGGACGTCTCACGATTTTTTTTTTCTTTCGTCTTTATCAGTGGTACCAACGGCTACGTCCAACGCAACCTCTCCGTCCTCCGTTCGCACGAGACTGCCACCGAGCGCGCTGCAGCGTGGGACGTCGCTCCTCCCAAGCACAGAGAGCCGGACGAAGCCATCCTGGAGCACGAACGCAAACGGAAAGTCGAGGTCCAGTGTCTGGAGCTGCAGTTGAAGCTCGAGGACGACGGGTGCGTGTGATCCTTGCCCCCCGTTCGCCTTTCCCCCTCCTCGAACGCGCCGTTGATCCCGGTGTTTTCGGCTCGATTTTCGCGCACAGACTTGAAGAAGCAGAGATCGAGGTCAAGGTGTCGGCTTTGCGCGAAGAGCTGTTGGCGAACTTGGCCTCGCTCGCCACTTCTGCGAAAAACTTGAAAGCCTCCGACACCCACGCCATCGCCGCCGCCAAGAAGACCGAGCTGGACAAGATGGCCCGTGCGCTCGGCACTCGCAGAGACTACACTGAAGGCGACGCGTTCGACCGCGAGAAGCAGGAAGAGAACAAGCGTATCCGGCTCGTCGAGCGCGAGGAACGGGAGAAGAAACGCGAGGAGGAACGTGCGCGGATGGTGGAGCAGCGGCAGCGGTGGGAGGCAGAGAAGAAAGAGCGAGACCGGTTGAGGAGGAGAGAAGAAGACCGGATGAGACGGGAGCGCGAAGCAGACGAGGAGAGGCGGAGGGAGAGGATGCCGCCGCCGCCGGTGCCGTCCTATCGAGACAGGTCGGGGCGCGGCTCGTATAGGAGGGCTTCCCCACCCCCGCGTCGTCGGGAGGGATACGAGCGCGCGAGAACCCGGTCGAGATCGCCGTCCAGGTCGCGGTCACCTGACCCGGCACCTAGGCGCCGCCCACGATCACCACCGCCCCGTCGACCATCGAGGCGTTCAATGTCTCCGCCCCGACGCCGCTCGCACTCTCCTTCTCCACACCGTCGCCGTGATCGGTACGAGTCACCGCCTCCGAGGCGCGGACGCGAGGCAAGCGAGTCACCCGTGCGTGATGACCCCTCTCCTCCACGCAGCGAGGATAGTCCGGATGAAAGAAGGGGTCGGGATCTCACTGCATCGCCAAAGTCTCCTGAGGGTCGTGCTCGTTCACGCTCGAGTTCTATTGGATCCTCAATGTCTGTCAGCACCAAGTCCAGTCAGGACTAAAAAGAACATGGGATCGATCGATGCTCTTGTGCTTACATGTCTCTATTTTGTTTCTGTTTCGTGCGCGTGTAAAGTAAAGATACAGATGATCAGTGCTCGAATATCTTCCCCAGATGTGGTTACTTTTGTAAATGCACTTCCTGTGTGGGTCGTTATGGGTGGGTCACATTAGTGGGCAATGATAAATTGGAGTGCTGAGGCATGCGGTAATAAAAGCTCAGTGGCTGGCACTGGTAACGTGCGGGTACGGCTCCAGGGCACCATTCCGAAACCTCTGAACGCGACCCCGATCTGCGGCGTGCCGACGGAGAGATCGGTCCAGACACTGCATGAGGTCGTGACGAGATCCTCGGTTCTGAGGTGTGCATCATGTCGGAATGGGGTGCTCACCTGACGTTCCGTCCGCCTCTCCGTCCACACTGCAAGGGGCATCCATTCGGGGAGAAGGACGACGGCAGGACTAAGCATGTTCCCACCTTGGTCCGACACGACGTTTGAGGCAGTTGCGGCGTCGTTTAAACCGTCTAGCGAAAGCGTAGCCACAGATGCTCAACAAACCACCGAGATTTAACCACGACATAGTGGAGCAGTATGAAGCGGTAAGATCTAGTAGGGTAAACGAGCCCCATGAGGAAGTGACATTGAATTAGACACTAAAAGAGGAAGTGCTCCTATCGCGGATACATGGCGGCGCCTTCACCGCGCAGTGGTCTGCTGTCCTGCTGCGTTCTGCTTCAACCGGTCGACCAACGGCGCATCGGCCGCGTTCGCAGCGGGTATCTCAAGCTTGTTCGTGGCTTCCTTTCTGTTCGTCTTCGAGTCGCCCTTGAACCCTATATAATACACCCGCGAGAAATCTCCGCCGACCGAATCACCCTGTGATCAAACCCGTGATGAGTCAAACAAGACGCTCCATATATAGCAACCCCAAAGAAAGAGAGAAAGTTCTGCGCTGCGAACCCAGGCAGAGGGCATGCGGGCGCAAGGTCCAAGAAGACGCGACTCACGAAATAGAGACTGAGGGTGTGCACGCTCGCGAACGCCGCCACCCTCAGAGGGTACTCCACAGCCATCGATTCGCCTTCAAGAAGGCTGATGTCGAGATGCGGCCTGGTGTGCTCTACGTCTCCGAAGTCGATGATGTTGGCGTAGTTGGCAAAGATCTTGAGATGCCGTGGCGTCGTTTCGCCCCGTCCTATTCAGTAAGTATTATGATCGTGGATTATAGATAGCGTGCGGTCGTCCGCGTATGGTTCGCAAGTACCGGTCGATCGGACGAGGGTGAGGAGGCGCGGTGGAAGCGGTGGCATATAAGGGACGGGTATCAGTGATCGCATCGTGGTGACACAGGTGGAATGCAGAAAACGGAATGAAGATACGTTACCAAGTTTGAGCACAACGGACTTGATGCGGACGTTTTGGGAAAAGGGAACGTGTAGGATCATCTGCGAGCAGGGTCGTGAAGATGCCATCTGCATGTTCGTCTCGGTTCATCCTTACCTGATCGTCCACGCCCGAATCTGCAAACTGGGTCGTGTCCTCGCGATCAGACCACGGTTTGATGAGCTCTTTGGCTTGCTCCGGAACAGCGAGATTCAGCCCATGCACGCTGTCGTCGTCGCACGGGTGGAATCAATCAATAACAAGCTGGAGCACCGCGCGGGCTTACTTGTCTCGATCTACGTAGCTGAACAAGTTCGAATGCTCTACGCTGTTGAGACCAGTAGCAACCGAGTTCGGGTCGTCGCTCATCGTCGCCTTGGGTCAACCTACGCTTCCAAACCGGGAAGCTACTATACTCTCGTACAAACAAGGCCATACCCCGGAAATTTGGGTCTTGTGCAAAACGGCCATGAACACGCTCCGTCTCGTCCGGGCACTCCGTAGACCACTCCAGCCATGGTCTAACCACCCGATGCGCGCCTACTCCACCCCCTCGTCGTCGGGAAAACCCCCACAGACTGCCCAGGTCGAACCGCCGTCGGCCCCGGTAGACGCGACGCCCGCCTCCTCGGTGCTGGGAATGCCCCTCGCAGACGTCCCTCAGGACGGCTTCCTCCCAGACCTCATGCAGTTCGATAAACTCCTCGACGATCACTCGGTCGCCGATTTCCCCCCCACCAACCGCGCCCCGTTCGCGAACCGCGTCATCGTCCGCAACGACCCCTCCATGATCGTCGGCAACTTTTACGACACCTCTTCCCGGTCCGTGCGTGAGGACGAGGAGGGCGCCGCGCGGGACAATGAGGCAGAGGCAGCGGAGCTCGAGGGGCTCGAAGACGACGAGACGGGCGACGTCCGCGACACGACGAGCGAGTGTCCCCTCACCCGCAAGCAAATCTCCAAACTCCACGTCTACCCGCTCATCATGCGCCGAGTCACGCAGCAGACCGGAAAGGGCAAGATTCACTCGATGGCTTCGCTCGTCGTCGTGGGCGACGGGAACGGCCTCGTCGGGTACGGCGAGGGCAAGGACGCGGAGGCCGCCGTCGCGCGTGAAAAGGCTCTTGCCAAGGCGCTCAGGTCAATGGACTATGTCGAGCGGTTCGAGAAGAGGACGTTTTGGACGGATATCGAGAGCAAATTTGGGAGTACCAAGATCATTTTGCGGCCGCGGCCCGTCGGGTTCGGGTTGAGGTGCAATCCCAACATACATCAGGTGCTCAAGGCGGCGGGCATCAAGGATGCGAGTGCAAAAATATGGGGGAGCAGGAATCCTCTCATGGTCATCAAAGGGCTATTTAGAATACTCCAGGCCGGTCACGCGCCGTTGGGTATGGGTGACGGGGTAGGTGGTGGTATGAGGCGGTTAGACAAGGGGAGTGGCCTGAGGAACAAGAGTGCGATCGAGAGAGAGAGAGGAAGGAAGATGTTGGATCTAAGGACGTTGTGATCAGCACATTCCTTACCCAGCAGTATTGTTGCTAGACTTTCACCGGGCATCCGCCGTTTTGCGAGCGAATATGCGAGCCGACTTGCTATGATACTCTAACGATCATACATACATGAGAGGCTCTTCGACTCCTTGGTGACAACGCAACTGGTTTCCCCGCAAACTAGTACTTGTACGAGTACCTTACAGGATTGACCCAAACTTCAATGAACAAAGCCCTCGAGCCGCGCCTACTCATTTTCCGCTGGAGCTTGCAGCCAGATCTGACTTCGTAAACGCAACTATCTTGTCGCTCGAAGGACGACGTCCTTCGCGCGACGACCAGCACCACTGGATCAATCGCCACCTGTCGTCTGTGACCGTCCTCTGAGCGGATCGCTTGGGTCTCTCGCCCTTCAAGATGGCAGAAGTGACTTGCTCGTAGCGCTGGAGCTGACAATAAGGGACATCGCCCGTCAGGATCTGCCCGTCCGTGAGTTCCACGTGGGACCGAGGCATGATCGCGCCGCGCACCTGCAGCATAATGTTTCCGAACGAATACACGTCACTTCGTGGTGTCGGGGTCGTGTGGGATTGTAATAGTTCAGGGGCCATCCACCTCACCGTACCCTTGTTCTGAGGAGTCATTGCAAAGGTCGTTCCACCTCCAGCGCTCAACAATGTAGACAGGCCAAAGTCAGCAATACAAGCACTACCATCGGCATAGACCAGCACGTTAGACTATTCAGCTCGAAATGTTAGCGACGAACAGAAGATGGGTCTCGAATACATACGCCTGATAGATCGCCAAGAACAACGGAGTTTGAATGAACTATATAGCAGCCGTGGTATCTATGTGAGATACTTGAAGAAACAAGGGATCTTAGTGACTTACGGTACTGTAGTCCATGAGCCACGTCATTGATCTGGAACAGATCCTTCAGCTACTCTGACAGGGAATCCTGCGGAATACCTGCCAGGATCAGTCTGTTTCTCACTGCCAGGTTGTTGTTCTTCTCAAGATATCTTGTCAGTGCACCATTTTGGATCCATGGGCACACCAAACCGGGTAGGTGGGGGTGCATCATGATAGTGGGGTCCCTAATGGTCCCAAACAATTCCAAAACGTTTGGATGGCTGAGATTTTTCCAAGCTTGGTGGAATAGCTATTTAAAGTTATGGTATGCTATACTTCATTCGTGAGGTTGACACGTACTTTCATCTTATCTGGCAGTGTTTTGTCGCCCTCCAGATACTTCTTGTATACCTTGATCGCGACCTGACAAACGTTTAGATTCTTCGCGGAAAGACGAGCATAACTTACATCAATCGACTTCCCGCTTATACTAATTGTTCCTTTGTAGATGTCTCCAGAGCCGCCAGAGACGACTGGATACTTGCCGGGGATCGTAACGTGACCGGTGAGATCGTGAAGAAAGTTGGACCGAATGTCTTCCATTGACACGACACCTTCCCTGCTGAGATGCGGTGGATTCACCTTGCCAAGTTCTTGGACTTCCCCCGCTGCCGCACCCTCCCTCAGAAGCCCATCTTTCCACTTGCTCTTGTCTTCCGACCCTGCTGCGTTCTGATATCGATGCGAGGATTGGCTCGTCCCCATTTCGACCGTCGTACCCTTCCTCGAAGGTTCATTGTCCTCCTTCCCAGGATCTACAACGGGTCCACTGCTGGCGTGATCCCCTGCGCCTGCCGTCTGTTGTCTTGCATTCAAAGGTCTGTGTCTCGACATCGCTGAAGAGTCAACCGCTTCCGAGTTCCCGCGTGCCACAGAAGGCGCGCCATGAGGCCTGACGGTGCCTTGGAGGTTGCTCGGCTGTGTACCCAATAGCTTCATCGACATCTGCACCGTTCCTGGGTCCAGCCCGAGACGCTCCAACGTCGTCATAATTTCCGCTCGCGAGGGCTGCTGATACCGGTCGACGAACTGCCGCAACCCGCGCCCCACGTGAAGGAACCAGCCATGTCTCTCTGGGAAAGTTGCAGGCGTTCCGAGGCAACATACCATCAGAAAATCGCGAATGGTCCTCTGCGACTTCAAGTAATTATGATCTTGCAGAGAGCTGCCGTCCGTGTATGTGGTGATGCACGCGTGTCCGCAGTTCTTGAGGTCGTGGCGTTCGAAGGCGGTCTTGTTTTTCGTCCACCAGTCCTCCATCTTCACCTCCCGTTCCAGGCCAGTGAAAACGAACGCTAGAGGGACCATTTTACGGAACACCACCTCGTAAAATAGTCTGTGGTTGTTCTGTATGGTGGTCGTCACAGGCACCCTGCTTGAGCATATGCAAAAGAGTAAAAGGTGAACACCACCAGAGGCACTTAATTCATCGACGAATTTGTAAGCCTTTTCGAGCGCCTTGATATAGTCGTTTCCCTGCATCTCTGGCTCGCTGAGACCAACGATCTCGAATATGCAGAGGTTCATATCATGAATGTCATGGCGTGTCAGGTGCAGCAGCGCAGAGCCGCTGGTGCCAGACGGGACTCTAGCGACGTTTCTGCGGGCGATAAGGTTAACGATTGCACTTTTCCCAGAGCCAGGTTCACCGAAAAGGATGACGTTGATCGGTTGAGGCTGTGTGGCTATAGCCACCCTTTTGAGGCCTTGGGACAATGTACTGACGTGGTCTGGGCGAACCGCTCATCAGTTTGACTCACGGATGTTTGCTCGAGAATTACCAGGGGGGGTACGACTACTTTCGCGGGCTGCAACGTTGATCGGTTGGTTGCCGCGAGGTGGTGCAGCTATAGTCGTGGTCATACTTCGGGTGCCTTGGGACAATACACCGACGGTGCCTGGGCGAAGCGCTCGTCAGCTTGACTCGCGGATGTTCGCTCGAGAATTACCAGGGGAGCTACGACTACTTTCGCGGGCTGCAACGTTGATCGGTTGGTTGCCGCGAGGTGGTGCATCCATAGTCGTAGTCATACTTCGGGTGCCTTGGGACAATACACCGACGGGGCCTGGATGAAGCGCTCGTCAGCTTGACTCGTGGATGTTCGCTCGAGAATTACCAGGGGGAAGAAGATAGCTTAGGGCCGCAACTTGACCTGAAGAGGGATACGGGGAGGTTCTCTGATGATGTGACTGTGTCCTCGAAGCTTGCGACACGCCTTGGGTGTTGGTAGATACAGATCGGTGATGTATCTGCGCATTCGACGTGATCGACCGGTGAAGCTCAACGTGAGCGATTGAATCTCGTCAAGACGGGTACCCACCTGGGCGGATTTTGGAGTTATGTTCACTATAAGAGGAAATCGTACAAATCAATTCGGCAAAGCGTTCGTTCAGTTGGCTACCTTTGTGGGGCTTAGACGAGGAGGTTCCGCTCTGCACAGCGAGCGAGGCCTCATCTCTGCTTGGCTCCCTTGGCAGAGCTCCATCACGTAGGGTAGAGGACCGGGGTGAATGTCCCTCTGAAACTAAATACACTGTGTCGCCTGAGGTAGGCCTGTCAAATCAACATTCAAAAATATTTGAATGAGGCCATTACCTTCCTGTTTCAACACCATCTTATCGAAGCTGCTGATGACATTCAAGAGGCGATCTTCTTGTAATAAATCTTCAGGGTCGAGCAATCCCTAGAATATCACGCTCGACATTGAGGGAGTTGTGCGGATCACATTCGACGAACCTCCTCCAGTAATGTAATCCACCGACTGTCGTGGACAACTGCAACTGTAGCAGACGGAACCTGCATTTCGGTCTCCTTAGTTTCTATCGCACTGTTCGCCATTGCATTGATACACACCTCTCGTAACAAGTACTGGTTAATGATATCAGAGGGGTGGAAGGGCTTGGAACATGTCAGTGTTCGACAGCTCTGATTATTTGAAACCCACCTTTAATACTTGCGGAAAGCGCTGTATCGTAATATCCTGAACCGCGCCGTCTTTCTCGTCAACGGGAAGGTCGCTCTCTGTGGCCATGTTGAAGCGGGTACCATCTGTCCCCTTTGGAGCCTGAGCGGGACCGCTACCACTCCTAGATCTTCCAACGCCACCCCATAGGTTCGGAAACTGTAAACCGCTAGAATACTCAATGTGATAGGTTCGTACGGAGGGGATATCTGCCTTGACGTTGACCCTTTTCCTACCCAATATCCCTTCTCGAACTGCAATCTTGAACCCTTGAATAAACATGGTTTGGTTCGCTATCCCATGGTAGTATTGGTTCGCAGGCCCCACACGCCAATCCATGGCAAGGGTGGTGTCCCATGAATAACTCGCCGCGATGTTACCTCGACCAACCTGCAGGGCTTTGAATTGAGCTGAGGCTTCACCTGCGCCAGCATCCTGCTGATACGCTGCAAGGGACCAAGAACGGGCCTTGTAAAAACCAGTGATCAAATATAGTGAATCGTGACTGATGATGCGACCCAGGCGTTGTTCCGCAAAGTTATACCAGTCCACCGCGTGTTGAATTGCTTCGTCCATGAATGGACGTTCGTTGCGAAGATAGTAACGCTCAGCACCTTCGGGAAGGATGAGGACCGCGCCTTCACGTGACGATAATTTGAATTCATAATTCAGAGGGCCTGGCTCTGTGCGCGTTTGCCTCGGACAGTGTAAGGCCCAACTGATCTCTAACGTGAGAGAAAAGCGGCGTACATAACGACCTCAGCATCTTTTTCCCTCACCCTTGAGACTGAGGTGGTTGAAATAGTACGACCGGCACTCTCAGCTTCTGGAAATCTGGCAATATCCCTTCCACTAAGCACGATCGGAGTAAAGTTGTCTGGCACGCCGGTTTCTTGATGAAGCGAATGTCCGGGAGGTAAGCAGACATTGAAAAAGACATCAAAACTGCCGTCTTCTGGGACGACGACACCGACATCGCCAATTTTGAGTCCTTCGCGAATGTAGACATCTGGAAGGTTCATGTTGGGCTCAGGCGTCCATAGTGGGTATCCACGACGTGAGACGAGACGTCTCACGTAGACGTCCTGCGGGGAGTAGGCCATGACGGTTTGGCGAGGTGGGTAGGATATCAGCGCTCTACTTATAAGACGATTTGCAGGTTGCTGTACTACATCACTGAAACAATTGAACCGTGCTATTCCCATGTGATGATGCCTCTTCGAAGCCCAAAGTAGATATATGGCACAAGGATTGTATGAGGATGTAATGGCTTTGTGCACTCGCAGATCATTCTAGCTACATGGCATGTTCCCTCCAGGGTGTCGTGAATTGCTGAGCCATTACAATCCAGTTACAATTTTGCTACAGAGTGTTTGGACATGTCAAACGGCCGTCTTATCCTCGGCACCATATATTGGTTTACACAGCGCTGACCACAGTCTGCAAGACGATCGCACTAGCAGCGGGATCTGTGATTGCAATCCAATACGCTTTCCATGGCGCCTTCAATCACCATTTTTAGGCGCGAATACAAATGATTTATATAGCACCTCGCAAGAACACCCTGCCTAGCCAAGTAGCACTGCGGTGCAAACATAGGGAAGGCCGAAAAACATCTGGCACACCACAATAACGTAGTGTGCTTATGCTAGTAGTATGAGGGGACGAGCGCGAATGGGAGCGCGCGGTGGGGCCGACGGACGAGCGTCCAAGCTCGAGCAACCGTGAGAGCTGCTGCCGGTTACAAGTCGCCTCGAATAGACACAGTAGGTACTCTAACCTAATACATATTACATAGTAGGGTGTGGGGTGTAACCCTTGTTCTGCGTATGATCCGAGAATAGAATGATCCGTCCGACACGTGATGCACTCCCCTCTGCCTCAGAGCTAACGTTCAACCTCGACGTCTCATCCCGCTCGCCCCAGTACTTCGGCCTACTTCTGGTGAGGTGCACAGACATAAGCGCGTGGCTAAATGCTTGCAGCGCGGGCTCCGACTGGGTGCGCACTGCGAAAGCGCGCCACTGTTGAGCGCACAGGACATGCGCCTCAACCAGCCTGAGATAGGCGGCTCCTATTGGTCAGAGCGTTAGCTGTCAACGTAACACGGACTTTTGGTCAAGACGGCCGCTTCATGGCATCAAGGACGACCCTACTAGTAGGCCCGAGCGGCGTCAGGGTGGGAGCAGACCCCCGGACGCTCCTTGACATCCAGTGTAAGTAGTGGGGGTCACAATAAGGCCCAGTACCTATTTATGTGCTCGGGTTGACCAAGTACATCGTTCACGCATGCTCATCTCCTCGCTCGTAAGGTGAGTCACCATCTCTTTCAAAGTGGGTATCTATCGAGCGTGACATCCACGGTAAGTACTCCTCGCCACGTCGCCCGCATGTCTACATGGATACTAGCTTAGGGCTCAACGCACGCGCACGTCTCCGTTTACGACATCGCGATGATGCACGCCCGTTCCTCGTCCTTGTGTCCGTCCAGCGTATTCGCACGGACGCGCGCTCGCACACTGTCGCACACTGTCACCTTCGTCCCGTCCCCATAACAGCCTTCGCAGGTGCGTGCCTTTGTCATCCTCGCACGAGCCAGTCAGCCGCCTATTATTGGTATGTGCCCTTTCACGTGCGATACATCTCTTATGGTATGGGCCCGGATCTCGCTGGTGTTTCTGTAGCTTATCATCGTAGTTTACTGTGTCTTACTGTAGTCGATCAATGAATGAGTATTGACAGCCATTCGAATTGGTGAGGGTGATAAAGGGACTGAACTGAGTTACAAATAGACTGCCTGGGTAGTTTCTCGTCACATGGGCCTTGAACATCAGATTGAGGTTGGAGAGCCATGCATGGCTCATGACAAGCCTTTCGGGTGTGTTGAATCTCCTAGTGATAGAAGCCGCTGCACGAATCTCAAGTCGCCGACAGAATTCCACCATTGTCAACGTCGGCCAGATCACTGACAATTGGGGATGGGTGTTACGCTTCGCCCCTCATCCGGTCCTTATCGGATGACATCTCAGAGACTTACGGACTTATCTTTCTTTTCCTTTTTATCTAATCTTATCGCATCTCATCTTTCATCTTATCACAGGATCAACGGCCATAGCCTCGCCCCCTGATCTCTGCACCATCGTCACTCGTTTCACCCTTCGTTTCACCTCGCGCATGTCGCACCCTTGACACAGCCAAAGGCCTGTGCATGCTTCTCTTCTCTTCCATTCCATCATGTTTCATCTCCGCGTTTCATGAACGCTTCTCATGCTTCTCTTCCATTCCACCCTCCTTCCATCTCACATGTTTCATCTCCGTCCCCTTCTATGTTTCACATTTGATACGCGTTTCAGCCACACTCCTGCGCCCAAGGGCAAAGGGCTTGGACTATTGTAGACGAAACGCTTATGTAAACCTATGTAGCCTCTGAATATATAAACCCAGTGAACGTCGACTGGCAACCCCAGTCTAGTTCACTTGGGCATCATCCTCCCTAAGGCACACCCAGCCTAGATTCCAACCTTCCTCTCCACTCTCCATAGAGTTCTTGGTTGAC
The DNA here is from genome assembly GCA_038090115.1 of Strobilomyces echinocephalus. Classification (NCBI taxonomy): domain Eukaryota; kingdom Fungi; phylum Basidiomycota; class Agaricomycetes; order Boletales; family Boletaceae; genus Strobilomyces; species Strobilomyces echinocephalus. The sequence goes on from JBBPMC010000887.1 coordinate 14,408, forward strand.
AAGTGGTAACCTGAGGACTTAGGTCTTAGGGTTGTATCACATAGTACATACTACTCGCACAACACATTGAATGTACTACCTGAGCACGACACGTTTAAGTGAGGTCCACGTCAATTGGAAAGTTGGTCGATAGATCTATATGATCACCACACCGTATCATGATGACCAATGTCAGTTGGAGTGACGCACTTGGAGTCGACGGAACTCACCAGAATTTGGTACCTGGGCGCGATGTGAATAATCTTCATGCATCGTGTACTCGGGTGCGGCAGTGTGGCCGCTTTTTCTGATGATGAAGCGAATACGTCCAATGAATTGATCCGCGGCACGTAGATCATCTTGAGTCCTCTCCAATAACATTCGATTATATTGCAGGGCGAGAGTGTTGCGGTGAATAATTTGGTGGGTGAGGGCCCTGCAAGTAACGAGAATACGCTGATCTGCCCGAGCTGCCTCCAAAAGCAGATAGGCTTCTCTGGTGCTACGGGGCGACGGAATTTGGGGGGGCTCCTGTTGGACTTGAGTTTCGCATGGACAACGACCGATGCGACACTCACATCTTCCTGCTGAGATGTCATTGGTTCTGATTCGCCTGAGACAAGACCAGGATCGACCGAAGTCGGCGATACGAAAGGGTGCGAAGAGTATAAGGGAGTAATGGTGTGGTGGTCCAGGATCAAGAACGGGGATACATGAAATACGGAATCAGCAGGTCCAGGTCGGGCTTGTTCTTGGGACTTGCATCAGCAAATCACTGATTTAGTCACAGGATTAGGTCATTATGACAGCGTGACAGCCGGCCACAGGAATTTAGCCGACCACACACGGCCACAGAGCTGCACATGGTCACTGCCACCTGCACATGTCAGGGTCCCCCCTCATTTCTTTTTTTTTCGCTAAGGTAAAATTCCACCTGGCAACAGCTAGTCCGCTGCGTTCACGCACGGCTAGCCGGATTACTAATCAAGTTGAACTTGGTCGCAACGCGGCTAAGTTCACACTTGTCTTCTCCCACCATGTGTGTCGAGCACC